>BSBM01000668.1:26587500-26832500 GCA_027924585.1 Larix kaempferi | reverse complement strand
AGTCACATTAAAGAAACTAAGGAGTCGCATTAAATGGTGGGTAGAATGATGGGTGATTTAACATCTATTAAATGCAACAAACTTAAGCCCCCGCCATGTTTAGGATTTTTTATTCTGACGTCAATTAAGCCCGCCCATGTCTAGGCTTTCTACCGCTAACGCCATTCACTGATTAGCAAATTGGATTTCAAATAAATAACATAATTAAAAATAATAATCCTAAAATTAATATTTAAATTCACACCAAAGTGTAACCATGGAAAATAAAATAAAATAAAACTACTCGGATGAAATGGATAAAAAACATAAAATAAACAATTAGAATAGTATACTACTCTTTATGGAAAACTTTTAATATATTTTAACTTTAGTTAGTTTAAACTTTTAAATATTTTAAATTTGTGAGTGTGTAATATTAACACATCCACTTAAGTTGTGGTCATGAACTCCGATAGGTCATAAGTTAAGTGACATGAACAAATTATCTATTACTTGTTCTCCACGTTTAGTTGTAATCACCCATTGTTGTATATGCCTCAATCATACCGGTTACCTTCTTTAGTTAAATGGGTTGTCTATCATTATGTGTTATCCATGCATGAGCTACGAGTTAAGCTACCAGTTATTACTTGTTTCATCCTCCTTAAGATTGTTCCTTGAGCACATCTCATTATACATCTAAACTTATATTATGAGTTCATAGCATCATTTACATGGAGCTTGATTTATTCGATGTTTATATGGTGAATTGAGAGTTATTACTTGTTTCATCCTCCTTAAGATTGTTCCTTAAGCACATCTCATTATACATCTAAACTTATATTATGAGGTCATAGCATCATTTACATGGAGCTTGATTTATTCGATGTTTATATGGTGAATTGAGAGTTTGCAATGTTTATCTAGACACCCATACCATTGTGCTCAAATCATGATGCGCTTTTCAACTCTCATCATATGGCTAAGGTTCGATTGTTTCAATTTTTATACCTCCAACCCTTCTATTTTTCTACAAATGAATATCATAAATAATTTTATTATACATACCAAAGATTATATATCCAAATGTCTCATGTTTCAATCCTTTTCATGCCAAACCGTTTAGTATTAGGTCATGAGATCATACCCTGGGCTGGTTTTCAACCTTTAGTAAGCATCTTAACCCTACTTAGCAACCTTATAAATATAGGGACTTGGCTTTCATTAAGGAAGAAAAGCTACCCAAAATTAAAGATTAATCATTGAATACATAATTTTACACTTACATTATGAAAATAAAATAATCATTCACATGTCACTTTGAAGAGGAAAACATTATTGTATAATATGACCAAATACACAACATGAAGATTAACAAATAATCTACTCTATATACATTAGAAGAAACAAGTTTAGGCGGTCCCTATACCTTCTAGGTCGATGTGCCTACGAAGTAGACATTGAGAGCTAGTATCCTCCAGAAGAAGCTTAGTTTCTTTTTAAGGAGAATAGGAAAATCCACTTGTGAAAGTTCAAAATTCCTATGTATTGTTCAACAATGAATTTGATTCAAAAAGTAATGTTCCAACAACTCCTATTGAAGGGGGAAGAGCACAAATTGCTAATATATATAATGCAGTTGTCGAGCATTGATCTCAACAACTATTAAACAAACAATGGGGTACTAGGGGTGCTATTGATCTTGAAGGATCAAACCTAGCCAAAACAACCACTCATTGTATCCCATGGGTTAGGGAGTAACCCAAATCACTCAACCCAAGGGAATAAACCAATGTGAGGGGGCTAAATCTAGGAGGGGGGAGCACAAATTAGCAAGATGGGTGGTTCTACAAACCCTAACAAAAACCTTTAGTAGAAAAATGATAGTTGGGAAAAGGTGTAATACAAGGATATAATAAAGATAACAAGAGCTACGTGCAGCTTAGTCCCTACCTTTCAGGTTAAAAAAATATAAAAAAAATAAAGAAAAAGTTAGTAAACTTCATTAACGCTACATCATGCACATCATATTTCATTAATGCATGAACTTGAAAAACAATTAATATTCAATGAATCATATGAAAGTACCAATCTAACAAAGCTATTAAATGTTAATATCACAAAGAGAGCAAAACCAATACCAAAATGATGTCTATAGAAGGAACCACAGTTTTTCAAGATTGAAAATATGATTCCAAGACGTACAATAACAAGAATGAGATTGTTTTTGGATATAATTGTGATAATAATATTTATGTATCCCGCCTCAAGGGAAAAGATGAACAAAATACTTTCAAGTAATGATAACCAAAAACAATACAACAAAAGGAAATTAACATTCACAAACTCACATCTACCAATCAATATAGATGAGAAATAGTTAAAATGCACACATTGCTTTGATATCTCAATAGTTTTTGTGACAAATCTTGGCAAACTCATACATAACTCCCAAATTCAGCAATAATTAGCCGAGTTTAATCAAATGGTTTCACTAGAATGTGAATCGACATTGCCAAAGCTTGCAAGAAAGCATATAAAATGGAAATTTTTATCCAAAACAAATATTAAATTAATAATGAAAGTAATTTGAAACAAATATATTACTCACATAATAATGAAGTATATGGACTTAAACTTAATCCATAATAACCTAAAACAAAATATTGCATATTAATACAAGATTAAAATTAATGTTAATTACTAGATATTATTGGAAAATTTGTTTCATTCCTCTTTTAAAAAGTTTAACAATGGTTATGATATTTTTTAAAGAAATATTAAAAAAAAACATAACCTCTACCGTAACTCACTCTCAACCGATTAAAGGCTTCACAAGTTCAAGAAATATTAATAAAAAAAACCTAACCTCTACCGTACCTCACTCTCAACCGATTAGAACTATTTTCCTTATTTGATTTCATATGCTTTATTAATTCCACTTGTCCTTTTCTTTATCCACCAATTAGAATATCTTGAAACAAAATTGCTTCAGAACCATATCGTCCACAACCGAATTTAAATTTCCTTATTTGATTTCATATGCTTTATTAATTCCACTCGTTCTTTTCTTTATCCACCAATTAGAATATCTTGAAACAAAATTGCTTCAGAACCATATCGTCCACAACCGAATTTAAAGAAGAACTTGACATTGCCTCCAACCTTAATTTGTTACTTTCTCGCTTCAAGTTCAAGCTGGAGGTCAAACTTAACGATTTCTTCCACTTTATCCAATGAATATAGTCCAGTTATATAAACAAAAGTTGTTCCATTTCAGTGTATTTTTTATTCATACGTGGAAAACCCACAACAGATTCGAATAGTTTCCTCTATGAGGCTTCTTCAGTGTTTAGGTCGAGACACATTACATTTCGATAGTTGCGCTGCTTTTGACAGGCCTTGAAGTCATCTCAAGATCAATCAATGTATGTCAATCGACAAGTGTAAAGAACAAGGTCATCACCGTTCTCCCAAGCATTGGCGTTATGAAAGATGTAACAATTTGGAAGTTCAAACCAATGAGTTGAACATCATCTTTTGCGCGCAAAAAACAAAACAAAACAAAAAATCTATCATGCTGGTTGCATCTTTTAGAAAAGAAAACCAGATAACTTTTATGAGAATAGGTTGCATATGGGAGAGCATCACAGTTATGTAGTTCAACATATAATCGGTTAGCATGATGGGTTTGTTTAGCAATCTCCACATCCTTGACAAATTGAACCGCATGGCACAAGGGTTTATCTTGATTAATCAACATTAGTTGGAGAACTGTCTTCTTCTCCAATAGACATCTTCGAATCATCTGCTGTCGTCGTTCGTTATTTAATACTAAGAAGAAACATTTTACAATCTCGACACCTTATAATAGGTGGAAATAAAAGAATTCAAGCAGACTTTGAGGAAAGCTGCAATCTACCGATGTGAAACACGCCGATTACAATGGCCTTTGATAATAGGGATCAATGATGTCAGATCGCAAGCCACGATATACTAATCTTTGTACCTCTAAATGTAAACCCAGAACAAAAGGACAACCCGGGGTATCCATTCAATTGGATAAGCATGTGGAACCCCGGATGGGGAAGTGAGCTTGCAAGGCATGAACATAACGGAGACCCCTGAAGGGAATCATGGAACCTTGATCTTTATTGAGCAAATAACAGCTTTGGATTTGACAATGGGGTTCTGGCCCAGCGTTTCGGCATCTGGGTGTTCACAAGTTCGATTCTCCATGACATATAGGAAAAGCTGGAGCTTTATTTAGCTGGATTTGGTCCGTGATCTTCGCGGGTTTATATTTTACATCAATTTTACAACTAAAGGAAATTTTGAAAAAGATAAAAAAAAACAGAAAACACACCTTTCGCCTCTGGTACTGCTGCATCGCTGCCTGACGGCTTCGACTCCCCGAACTCACTAGATCTCCAAAGCTACGATTTCCTCTGAATCGGCGTCAACTGACAAAAATCTAGGGAGAAAAAAAAGAGAGAGATCAGATCCGACTAAAATTTTTTATAGCTTGAGCTGAGGCCACTGGAATCCGGTTAACCGCATTTACCCCAGCGACCTCTACTGTGGATTACTAAACTGCTCTCCGTCCTGAATCCCGTTTATGAGGCTTCCACCGCCAGACAAGATGCACAGTCTTCGTCAAAATAATTAGCGAGCCAAAATAATTAGCGAGCCACCACAGCATCCGACCACATAAACCTCAAGAAAAGGAGGTCCCGAAAACATAACAAGAGTGAAGGTTCCAAAACCCATTGGAGTATGGACCCGAAAACATAACAAGCGTGAAGATTCCAAAACCCATTGGAGTATGGCAGGGCACAAACATACCAAGTAAAATTAAACATGGAAGCTTTTACACGACAGAGAACATATTAGCAAGCAATGAAGGTTCCAGAACCCATTCAAAAGTATTGCAGGCTACCTTTCCTACACGTAAATCCTGTGAGAACCCATTCAAAAGTATTGTAGGCTATCCTTCCTGCACGTAAATCCTGTGAGATAATTTGGTGTCTAAAAAACTCAATGACAGGTAAGAATCAGATTGATTTTAAATGTTTGCTGCAAATCGCAGACCATGTCAAATCACTGAAATATTTACATGTAGTTGGTATGTAATATAATGTATTGTATTTTTTTATTTTTTGAATTTTAACTAATTCCCAACAATGATAAAAATTGTCCCATTAATAGTTATTATCTAATAGAAATTTAGAAAATAAGTAATAAAATAATTTGGAAAATCATATTATCTTTGTTCACTTTGGTGAATATAATGTTTTTCAACAAATTGATGTTCAACTAAATAATCTCTGCCTACTGCAGGGACTAATAATAATAGATAAAGGTTATAGCCATCACCAAGAAAAAGCAAATTTCAAATGGAAGTAAATTCTCACTCAAGCATGAATATTAATTAATTTAATAGATTGTGTACTATGTGTGAGGAGCAATTTCATGGACTATTGTTGTGTTGTATGGATTTAGAAATGGGTGCATTGAAGAGTGCTAGTTTGGGCTACTCCTCGTGGATCTGCAAAAGTAAGAGAAGATGATCCCATTGTGTAAGAAAGTTCATTGAATATATGAGTGGTGGTGCACATAACAATTAGGTAAGTGAATAGAAGTCACTCAAGGGCTATCTGCTATGGGAGGCTAGACGTAATCAAAGTAGATCTGGCAAAGAGTGCACTTAGTCACAGCGCAGTATTAAGAGTTCGGCATGATGTTATGATACAAATATGTTGAAATGGCATGAAGTAGGGTTTGTTCCTTTGTAACAATGGTTGTTTTAGGTGTCAAAATATATACTGGGGGCAAAGAAATCTCCCATCGTGCTTTTTTTGTATTCGTGTGTGGATATTTGGTTGTCATTGATGTCAATCTTATTAAAGGACGTTGAAGTGGTTTGATGATGAAAACCTTAGTAAAACTCTTTGAAGCCTTGAAGCATGAAGAAACAATGGGTTGAAGGGTCATATGAAGCAACGAAGCAACGCTAAGCAATGAAGCCACGTATCGTGGACCATCAATCTTGAAGCAACATTGAAATGGTTTGAAGTTTGAAGTTACCAAAGGGAAATACAAGTCGACCCTCCTCACATCATGCAAATCAACCCAACAAATGCCCCCACACGATAACCAACGAGTAAACTCGGACGATGAAACAGATAAACTCTCAAAACACTAAGGTGAACGATATAAATATGAACTAGCTCAACACTTTTGGAATTTTGAGTGAGTGGTGTATATAGCTCTAAGATACGATGAGGAGAGTACTCAGTTAATCATGAAATCCAATGAAGACAAATATCCGACCTAATCATTGTGGTAGCTTCTAGGGCACGATTTTTTTAGGTATTTCACAATGCTCTGAATCTATGATACCAAGGGCGTTTTCATTCTAGTATTGCTCTGAGTTTGTTCGATATCTCGATGGGATTTGAAATCGCAGTAGAGATTCTGATGTACTAGGCATGAGAAAATTAGTAATGAAGTTGTGGATTGAACAATGACTAAAACTCTCCTTTAAATATGTGTTACAAGAACTGAAGCGAGCAAGGTTTTGGTGTTACAAAAAGAAGCGAGTTACAGGAACAGTTGTTTTTTGGTTACAAAAATTCAAGTGGGTTACAGGAACAGGAGAAGATTACAAAAACTACAGGTTGTCACCAAAATTGAAGAAATTGTTATAACATCACCAAATTTCTTGTATGTTGGAGCCTACGGACTTTATTACACTGAGATGGAGCTCACTTTTTGGGGATTGGTGTCCCCTGTGGGTCGAAGCCCACAAAATTTATAAGTTGGTGCTTACTCTATAAATAGTAGATTGGTGTCTAGAAGCATTTTATTTACAAAATTTGGTGGTTTTCTCCCTTAGTGGGTTCCCCACGTTAAATCTCGTTGTCTCATGTATTACTGATGATTGATGAGTTCTCTGCAGTAAAACTTTAAAATCTGCATAACACTTATTCACCCCCCAGTATTGTTAAGTTTTCAATAGAGTTGGGCATGATGATATGACACAAATATGTTGAAATGGCATGTTTTTTTAGGTGCCAAAATATTTGTTGGGGGCAAAGAAATCTCTCATCGTGCTTTTGTTGTGTTCAAGTGTGTGGTTTAATGTGATATGAGGAGCCTAACTAAGTCCCATGTGAGATATTTACTTGTGCGCAAGACCAGTGAGTAGATTGGATGGAACTATGGTGGCATAGCAAAGGGATGGTATCTTGGAGATTGTTGTTTTTCTATGGCATGGAATTATAAAAGGTAATGCTAAGTGATTATGCATGGCCATGAACAAAGGTAGTCGTGATATCTTCCTCTTGGTCTATTGGGCTTAGCGAATGTGTGTTTGCTATAGAATTACGAGTTTTTGTTAGTGCAAGCCTCTATAATTTAACTACATCATGGACACTGGAACCCTATAGCCTGTACCATTTGGTATCAAAGTTGAAACCTATAGCCTAAGTTGTGGTAGTGGATGCATCATTTGGTGTCAAGTCTAGAAAACCCTGTAGATGAGGAGTGTGGATGAATTAAGAGTGAAAGTGCAGATAACTCCAACGAGAGTGATGTTGTTGGGTAGGTGATTGTAGAACCGAAAAAGAGGATGAGTGCCGTTTGCAAAGGGTATTAATCACTGTCAATACAACTCATCCAGAATATGAGACTTTTACCCCCTTCCTTTTTCATTCCGATGTGACATTATGTCCGTGTAGACGATCCCAGTAATTCAGATTGCACAGGGATCATTGGTACTACGGAGATGTATGATGCTCTTCCAATAGTATCCGGCGCAGGTGGAGTTTTCCCATGGACTTATTATATAGTACCTTGTATTAACGAGTAGGTGTCCTGGCTTGAGGACGATGTCTTTTGTGATAAAATTAAGTTATGGTGGTCACAATTTTCGGATCTAGAATCCAAGTCTCCCTCTATTTGGATGATGGAGAAACTTAAATCACTAAAATCAGAAGTGGCTTCATGGGACAGATAAGAACCAACTGACCCAAACAAGTAGGCAATGGAGGCAGCTAGGTATTCAAAGAGTGGTACACAAGGAATCTTGGGTATTTATCTCTTCCTATCAACATTGTTGATTGTGCAAAACCAATAACTCGATGTAGTAGTTGATGAAGATGATGATGATGATGATGATGTTGATGATGATGATGATGAAGATGATGACCAAGATGATGAGGAGGAGGAGGAGGAAGTGGGTGATAACAATGATGATGAGGAGGAGGAAGTGGGTGATAACGATGATGATGATGATGGAGATGATGACGATGAAGAGGAATGGATGGGGAGTTTTTCTCCTTAGAAAGAAAGATGAGATTGACAACTTTAGAATTGCAATGGAGGCTCAAGAGCCGTGCCATGTGGGTATCATTAGGTGACTCAAACACAAAAAATTTCCAACATTTTGCAAATCAACATAAGATATCAAATTCAATATGGAAGTTGAAGGGTCACTCTAGGGAGATGGTCTCATCACAAGATGACCTTAAGAAGGAGGCAATCGGTTACTTTGAAAATATATATAAAGATGGGAATGTTTCCAATCTAAGGGACCAGCTGCAAATTTTAAACAATTATCCTCGTTTCTTCAACAAGGAGGAGGGTGAAAGCATTGGGACCGAAGTGAACACTGAAGAGAACAAACTTGTTTTAAATCAGTTTTCCAAGAATAAAAGTCCCAGTCTAGATGGTTGGACTGTGGAATTTTTTATTCACTTCTTCCATTTGGTTGGGGAAGACATCAGACTGGCGATTGAGACTCACATGCAACATTTTATCCTTGTTTGCATCAACACTACTTATATTGCTTTGATTCCCAAGAGAGACAAGCCAAAGAGTTTTGAAGACTACAGGCCTATTTCGCTTTGTAACTTTATTTTTAAAGTTATAGCCAAAATCATCTCTACTAGAATCAAGCCATTTCTAGCGAGATCTATGTCATCGAAACAGTTTGGTTTTCTCCTAAATCGACAGACTCTGGATACAGTTGGTGTAGCCCAAGAGTGTATGCATTCAATAAAGCCTAGGAAGCAAAAAGCATTTATCTTAAAAATTGATTTAATCAAGGCTTACGATCGAATCAATTAAACCTTCCTCTGTTTTGTACTTCAAATTGGGCTCCCAATTGAAGTTACCAACTCACTAATGGTTCGTGTCACTACGGCAAACTTTGCGGTGTTAATCAATGTGTATCTTCTTTCTTTCCTTGTGGAAGGGGTCTATGCCAGGGGTGTCCACTCTCCCCTTTATTATTTTTGTTGATTATTAAAGTGCTTAGCTACTCCATTGAGGCAGCCATGAATGATTTCAAGCTCAAAGGTATCAAGGTCTCTCGCTCCCTATTCTTAACGCATCTTTTATTTGTAGATGATGTGCTAATTTTTTGTCAAGGTTCAGTGGGTGAATGGACCTGTTTCTGGACTATTTTTGATATATTTTGCTTTGCTTCAAGAATGTCTATTAGCAATCAAAAATCAATGTTTCTATTTCATTATGAAGAACTGACGATGCAAATATTATTGAGCAAATCTCCCATCCTTTCCCCTTTCACATGGAACAGTTGGATACTGGTTTCATATATCTTAGGTACTTTCTTAAGCACAATGGTTATCATGTTGATGATTGGAGCTGGCTGTTACGAATATTTGAGAAGCGAATAAATGCTTGGTCCTATCGGTGGTTGTCTTTGGGAAGTCTCCTTACATTGGCCAAATATGTTTTAGAATGCATCCCTCTTTATTGGTTTGCATTATTGTCGGTTCCAATCTCTATCTTAAATGGTATTAGAAGACTTATTTTCCACCTCCTTTGGGGAGGCAGTTTACAGAATTCTAAAATACATCTTACTTCATGGAACGGCATCTCTCTCCCAAAACATTTGGGGGGTGGGGTCTGAAACAATTGGAATGGTTCAGCTTGGCTCTTAGAGCCAAAAGTCTTTTGCATTGTTTATTTGGCTCCGATCTGTGGAGCAACGTGGTACCTGCTCCGCTATAGGTTCGATATTACACAAAACATGTGGCAGGTGCTTATGTTATGTGGAAAGGGCTTCTCAAATCTCTCCCACTGATTAGGGGTTTGCTCGGCTAGAAGATTGGTCATGATTCACAGGTTGAGGTTTGTATTGACCCTTTCTTGGGCTTCGGGGACCAATACATGCTATCAAAACCTTTGATGGATCAGTTGTCTCGACGTAACATCCAGGTAATTTCTCAAGTTAAGGAACCAGGGCAGGATGCATCATATTGGTATTGGGCCTCTAATTTAGGTCTTTTGTTGCATAGTTCTGGCATTAAGCTATCAGATGAAGAAGACACCCTGGTGTGGGGCTGGAGGAATGCAAATGGTATACTCTCAGCCAAAAAGGCCTATGAGGATTTATCTTTGTGTTATGCCTCTCCTAGTCCAAAGTGGTGGGCTAGTATGTTATGGAAGTGGAACATTCCCTTAAAGGTTTAATGCTTCTTGTGATTGTGTCTCAAGAACAAAATCCTTTCGTGGGACAATCTACTCAAGGGGGGCTTCTCAGGACCTGCTCGTCGCTTCTTGTGTTGTGGGGATGATGAAACGATCTCTCATTTGTTCAATCATTGTCCTTTCTTCAGGTCTGTTTGGGAATATGTTAGGACTCTATTACCTCACCCAAGCTCTTGGATTGTTTCCAACTTTCAAGACAGCTATCATCACTGGTTTCATTCAACTCCTTTGTACAAGGAATTACCTCTTTTTGTTATTTGGGAAGTGTGGAAGACGATAAACAAGGCTACATTTGATGATAGCAAACATTCGAAATATCTTGTTTGTTCAAAAGTTGTCTCCTCCTTACTTGAGTTTTATAAGAAAAAGCCAGGTAAATCGAGACTTCTTAGGTCGCTTCAGATGGCTGACCTTTCTTCATTCGGTTTCTTTGATGGGGTGGCCAAAGGTGGTTGGTATGGGGCCGATATGGTTCTACATGTGAGGCCTCATCACTATATTAGGTTGAAGCTGGGCTTTGGAAAAGGCACGAATACTAAGGCAGAGTTGATGGCTCTTTGGGGCTTCTTTAGGTGGCAAATCGCAAAGGTATTTTGTCTTAGGCTTTTCGATGATTCCCGGGTGGTGATTGATTGGGCAAAAAGTACTTCTAGTCTCCAGGCGGCACATTTGGAGCAGTAGACTGTTCAGATTCGGGAGCTGATTTGTGATTTTTCCTCTCTTTCACCCACATCTCAGGGAACTTAATCAACCGGCATATTCTTTATATAAATCTGCTATTGGGCCTATGAATGGTTTTTTCTTTTTTGAGGACAAACAATGTAGTAGATGCAAGCTCTGTTTTTGTGTTTTGAACTTGTTTGAAGGCTATGCTTGGTTGATGGTATTGCTTTTGCTTTTCTGTTAGGACTGGTTGTATCCCTTGGGTGAAAGGTGAAGTTTTCACTTGAGTGACGCTATCTTTGTAAATTTGTTGAGTTAAGACAGCCTATGGTGATGATCTCTGTAACTTTGATTATATATTTATAATAAGTTACTGTTTTTTCAGTTTGAAGGAACGTGCCTATATCAGGACCATATTTGCTATGGGGTGTTTAACCACAAAATGGCAAGATGGCTAAAGCGGGTGACAAAAGCATGACTGAATTGACTATCCTAAAGTTTCAATTACCATCTTGAATATGTAAGACGCTACCTATCAAATGACAGCAATTTAGAAAGAAAGAAAAAACATGGTTACCAACTTTCAATTTGCAAAACCTTCAAAACATTTCTAGATCAATTCCACGCAAAAGATTTCTTCCAACTGTTTTTAGTGTAAAATAGAATTACACTCAGTACTATCACAACCATGTTTGATGGACCGCAAACAAATCTAGTTTTTTGGACACAATTTACACTATTTTTATCACTAGTGTTTGCAATTTTTTCTTCCAAAAACAATAACCAAGTCCAAGAAATAACAAAGAACAAAGTATGTTTCAATTTCAAGAAATTTCTCATAGCAGCATGAAGATTAGTTACTTTGATAGACACTTGGTTCATATAATTATGGAGCATGTATAAACGGCATCAAATGGAAAAATATCCCAATTTCATTTTACCAGCAACTTATAATCGGCTGGGGGCTCTAACCACAATACGGCGAAAAGAAGTGACAGGAACATTATTGAATTCACTATCCTGGAGGTTTCCATTGCCATCCTACATGCCTAGGACACCACCTATTAAATGACAGATTTCTAGAGACAAAAAACATCTATAACTAAAGAAAGCAGGAAACAAATTACACACAAAAATTTCCTTCCAACTGATTTTCTGGTGTTCCTAAACCTTTACATGGACTATTCATTGGAATCTGTACAACTAAATTTAATGGGAAGCAAGGCGATCTAATTTTTCCCATCATGATTTGCACTATTTTAATCACTGGTGTTTGCATTTTTCTTCTTTCTTTAGAAAACAGTAACCAAGTCCAAGAAATAACAAAGAAAAAGGCAGTCAATTTCAGGTAATTTCCCTCTTATACCACAATTAACAATTCATTGCTATTTGTACAATGAATTTTGATGGACAGCAAGGAAATCTTTCTGTTCTGTCATGCTTCACACTATTTTTTATCGCAGGCGTTGTTGGATTTCTTCTTTTTTTGGAAAACAATAACATAGTCCAAGAAATAACAAAGTAAAAAGCATGGTTCTATCTCAAGTAATCTCTCTCATACCACTACAAAGATTAGTTGGCTTGACAGCAACTATCGGATGAGATAATTATGGAGTGCATCTAAAAGGAATCAAATAAGTTTAAAATGGAAAATTATCCCAGTTCCAATAATTGGCATCTTGTTTTCTATGCTTGTTTGCTTTATGGTTTGATAAACCATCCATTCCAGCTCTGTATTACAAGCATATAATGGTTTCAGTTCTTGATATTCAATGCAGAAGGGCCTGTCTTAACATCCCAATAAAAATGAAGTTTTTTACCAACTAAATTACAAGTTGCTCCAGAAATATAGCCAAGCTTATATACTGAAAGTTAATAGCTAAACTAGGTAGCTATCCATGTCAATGATTTGTTCTATCAGAGACCTCCACATTACAAACTGGGCATACCTGCATCAGAAACAGGAATTTGAGAGATAATAGGATATAAACATTCCAGGGAAAAATCCTAACACTGAAAATAGCAACCATAATTTTTAATTGAAACATACTAGATGCAAGCAGTAATATTTAACACAGTAAAAGCGCTTGAATCACCTTATTTATTTGAAGCCAACTTTTTATGCAATCTGAATGGTATTGATGCTTGCATGGAAGAGTCAGTATTAAGTCCCCTCCCTCGTATTCCAGATGACAGATGACACACCTAGAAAATGATGTGGAAGATTTTAGCTTAGTCAAGAAATATATAATTAAAATTACTACCACATAATGATCTCAATTCTTTGACACAAAAAGAACCACCAATGATCTCAGTTGCATTTCCAAATAATTTAACAAATTACAAATAAGAACTTTATTGTTTAATAATCCAAGACCATATTTCATTATTCTGGGACATGGATCCATCACCTAATTTGTTTGGACTTCAAACATTTTCACCCTATCATTACAATAAATTTTGTTGTATTAATTTTATTAATCCTAATTATCTATATTTAGACAGATAACATTAGTATTATAGTTTGACATTAGGGAAAGAAATTCACATAGTGATAGGTAAACTGAGATCTCATTTGGTATTAGTTAGCCAAATAAATTCACATAGTGATAGGTAAACGGAGATCTCATTTGGTATTAGTGCCAAAGCTAGAAACTGTGACAGAATGTTTTGCCCACTTACAGAAACTGTGACAGAATGTTAATTCACTTTGTGAACATATAAGTGCAGTTCAAAATATTTTTATGCATGGAATAGGTTAATAAATAGGAAACCAAACATACCAAAATCATGCAAGCACAAATGAAAATATGTAGCACAGGCACTAAGTTTCTTACTTCTCAGAGTTGCTTGCACTTGGACTTTCTGGCACATATTTAGACAAAGGCAAAGAGGTGATCAAATCTGGAGCAAGACCTCTACTCTGGGTCCCAACAACTTCACTCAAAGCAACCAGTTCCTGCCAATTATAAAATTAAATCTTTGTAAATAAATAAAGAACTTCAAAAAGATGTGAAATAATCAGAACTACCAATTGAAGAAGCCAGGTAAGCAGCACACCTCATACAACATATTGTCAGGATCTACATCTTGCCATGCATCCTGTAAAACACATGTAAAAATTAATTAAAGATAATCAACTATCAGATATCCAGGTCCAGTTTTCAAGTAGTCACAAATCCACGCGCATCGTTTAATCTTCCAGCTCTCCTCAAACAATAGAACATTATCTTTAATAGATAAAGAGAATCAATTTAAAAGCTAAAAAATTAAGTGCTGACACAAGGACAAAACAGAAGCAATTAAAGCTCATAGTGATCCACGAATCAACAAATGCATGCAAGCCTTTGGAAAACAATAATACCGATCCTTTCAAAAACATGCTACTTCTGTTTCTTTTGATGTACCAAACTTTACAGAGGTAATAACCACTACAAAATTAATTTGCAAAACATACGCTTTTACCCTAAACAAATGCTCACAAAAACCCTTTGGCAGTGCAACCAGTTACCACAGCCTTAATCTTGAAATTCATTATAATAACTATGAATAATATTGCAACAGCTTGAGTAAATATTATAATTAATTATTGCCCATATCTAACTGAAGAATACAATCACCGAATAGAATCCGGATATCAAATATCGTAATCAGAGATCTTTGCCGGTCTTTCTCTAGATTTAGGTTAATCTATATAATGACACTGTCTATTACTGAATCTCTGCAAATAATCCCTCAACTAATTTTACCTCAGTGAATTATAATGAAGATTCTCTACCCACTGGCATCTTGCCACACCCTTATCAATCTATGTTACCAGAAACAAGAAATATGAAATAACCCTGGAAAAGGCAAAAGATTAAGATTTGAGAATGGGATCGAAAGGTTTTGGTTATAAATAATAGTTGCCTGCAAAAACTATGGCGTGAGGGCTCCGGCCCTAGAAGAAAATGCAAGGATCAACTTTCATTTTGAAGAGAAAGATTGAAGAATCAAGATTGAAGATTGAAGAGTCAGAATTGTAAAATGTCATATTTAGTATTTAGAAACTACAATCAAGATTCAAAAGAATATATAGTTTACAGTGTGCGGCACAGGGTTATTAAACTTGCCGAGTTGACTTGTTTGACTCACAAGTCTCACAAGTCAAACTACTTGCCGAGGCTCATCAGTCAAAAACAGCGGACTCAGACAAGGCTTTTGCAGATGAGGCAGATATGAAAAAGGGGCATTGCGTCCCCCCAAAAAAGTGCAAATATTAAAAAACAAACCAATACCAATCTTGTAAGATACATCCAGTCTGATACACTCTGGGGAATCTTTGTAGTTGAATATATTCAGCCTAATAATCCCTACATGCATCACTGCTATTCTCAGATGCTCTACCTTTTTTGGCCTCCCATGACTTTATCTTTATACCTCTGAATTTATACTTTCTGATCTTTTTTGGGCCAGAAAAGTTCGATAACTGGAACAATGTACATATTAAAGATACTCCTTTTGATAAAGCAATGTATCCTATTTTAAAGATAGTTATTGCAAAGTTTATATTCAGGCCTTGAAGATTTGATAACTTTTCAGTTTTCTATATGGTCACATAACTTACTAGTCTAAACTTTAAAGACTTGTTTGATTCCTTATTGTACCTCGAAGGTGGGAAGTTTGGGTGAAACACTGGTGACTACTGATGTTAAATTGCAGGTGGAGTAAATATTAATCATTCTTAATTGCACAACTTCCTAACTAACAATGGTGAAAATGGTTAGCCTCGCATAAGCAGATAGTCTTTATTATCCTGTGACACCATATATTTTAAATAAACTCACATTATGCAAATAAGCTTCAAGTAAACTTCATGATTTTGCATCATCAGGTAACCTATTAGTGTTTAGTATGAGTATCCAATGTATAAATAAGTGTTTATACTTTCCTATAGAATGCCAAGTATTAACGCCAAGATTTGCACTCTTACATTATAGGCACTAAGACAGCAGTTATAGGTTTGTGGGATTTTATGAAACTTGAGACTTGTTGATAAAGTTAAATTAATGATGACAAGCTCTTCAAACTTAATGACCAATTGTTTCAGGCTCTACTGACCCGGAAATGCAGTTGCAGCAATATATTCCTGCTTGTAGAAGGCTAATTATTCAAGGATGTTACAGCAAGTATTGCAGATGCATGGCCCCCACAGTGTAGACCAGTTTCCAATAGGGTGTGCTGTTAAGGCACTCCTTGTGACACCACAGGTTCAAACCTCGACTGAACCCTGTGTGCCGCGCATGGGGCAGCATTGGTACATCTAGGGGTATAGTTATAGCAAGTATTGCAGATGCATGGCCTGTAGGGTGTAGACCAGTTGGCAATAGGGTGCACTGTTAAGGCACTCCTTGTGACGTCATGGGTTCAAACCTTGACTGAACCCTGTGAGCCACGCATGGGGCAGCATTGGTACGCCTAGGGGTATAGTGGTAGCGGACCGGAATCAACCCCAAGTCACATGAGTATGAGCCCAGCCCCGTTGCCGATTCCCATAGTTACAAAAAATACATATATATTGCAGATGCATTAGCAACCCTTTCAGGGATGATACCCTTTCCTGACTGTGCTGCTATTGTGATGTTTGGTGTTGATATCATGCAAGAGTCAATGGAACAGAGTGCATATACTGTTCACAACATATAGAGGTCATTGCGGTTGTGCTCAGAATATGATTAGTCTTGTTTTGAGACTTGAAAGGGACCATAGACAGTGAAATAGTAGGCATTCAGAGCATGTCTGTGGATTGAAACTTCCCAAAGTTATGCAACAATAAAGCACGTCCAGGTTTTGAGCAGGTAAATGATCTCTTCAAACAAATATTCAGAAACGAAATAAAAGCAAATACACTTATTGAAGATTACTAGAAGTTCATCGCATCCTCTGATATTGGTTGCTGGAGGCCTCTGCTATCCAAAATCAGGACCAGAAAAAATGAAACAACTTAGAAGTCTAATTGATTGCTAATTCATTCCATAAAGATAAACCTAAGTGTAGCGCCTGAATGGAGGATAAGCATGCCATAAGTAAATGTAATCTAGTGCCTTCCATGTTTTGCTTAGTATGAAGAAGTCAGCACTCTTCAAGCCAAAGAGTGGAAGGGGTCTGATCAGCATGATAAATTTTCCTTATTCTAATTTGATCCAGCACCTGCAAAGAGATAAAAGCCAGATCTCAATGCTTCAGCATCTTGAAACAGAGCCAAATCAACATTTATTTGTAGAATTAGCAGCGCAAGCATACATGACAAATTTGGCAGACAAAAGCTACACTAACATAAGGATAAAGAGAAAGCCACTGCTTTTGTGGGTGTTGAGGTTGCTGTACTAATTAGAAGAGAGACACTGCCTCTCAAGGAGTTAATGCTCCTGTTTTTAGAGGGTGCTGTTGATGTTTGGAAAGCATTAGCTCTTCCTTGAACACAATGCTGCCATTCTTAGTTCCTGCTTTTCTTAGAAATATGCTTTTGCCATTTTACAAAGCACTTTTGTTATTTATGAAAAAGTTCATTAAGTCAGCTCTTCAAGGAGCAGATTCTCAATTATAAGTGGATCTTCAAACAGAGGAAGGGGTATTGGTGCATCTTGATCAAGCTTCAAGATGCACCAAGATGCCTTCTTCTTCGTCTTCTTTTCTGAGTCTTTAAGCTACCTTCAGGTCTTTCTCATTGGTCAAATCTCTTGCTTAGCACTATATTGTATTTTCTATCTCCTACTAATATTTGAAGGAGAAGGATTCTTAAGTTGTGATCTTCAAATAACCTCAAGTGATTTTCATCAATATGATTTGATGTTATTCAAGCAAGTGTTGCAAACATCACCAATTTATCACTGATGTGGTGACTTTTCACAATGTTCAAGCAAAAATAATAATATTGTTTTCAAAAAATTGTAACTAACAAATAAAAGATATTGTAATGCTATAAAAAATAAAAATAAAAACAGAAAATAAGCTGCATAAAATGTCTCTATAGGCCTGAAATTCGACCTTTTTGGGTCATTTTTTTCTCTCCAGTGATTGGGGATTAAGAACAAAGGAGTTTATCCTGGGTTGGCAGGTGCGGGAGGGGTCATCTTTGACCCTGGGGGAAGCAGAAAGAATGACTATGCCTGGGGGATTGGAAACAAAACCAACAATGCTGTCGAATGGCTTGCTTTGATTAAAGGATTGGAAATTGCCATCAACACTGGAATAAAGGACTTGATAGTCGTTGGGGACTCCTTGTTGATTGTTCGTGAAGCCCAAAAGATCATCATGAATCGCAATACTCCGTCCTCCAAATTTCAACATCTCCTCAAGTTTCTCAGCAAAGAATTCAACTCCATCAGCATCCTCCGCTCCAACAATCAGCATGCAGATGAAATGGCGAACAAGGGAGTGCTTCTAAACCATGGTTATATAGTTCAAAATGATGAACAACCACAACTTTGTTGGGTCCCCTAACCCTCTACACCCTTGGGGTGTCTCTACCCCCTCTTCACGATTCCCTATTCTATCCTTTATTACCACCCCAACGCAAGTTAACTCACTCCGCTACATGCGTCCAGCTGTCTCTTGGATTCCGAGCTGCATGCCTCATTTATGGCCTTCACGTGGCCCTATCTGCCTCCACCATCCTTTCATTTCCATCCCCGCGTTCATCTCTTTCCTCAGTCGACATTCTACAAGATAGCACTCGGCTCTCATCCAGGGTATGAGTGGTCAACCTTCTGCGTCCCTAGCACCCACCATGGGCATTGGTACTCCATCTTTCGGTCATCCCTTCTCTTGCTCTCTTTGCAACAAACCCCTGTCTTTGCGTTCCATTCACGAGCACCCTGACACCCGTCTCCTCGACCCTCTGCGTTCTCTGGTCGACGACCTCTCAGCTCTCAGTTTGTGTGAAGTCAGTGACTCGCCCCTGGACCCAACTCCCCCTCTACCCACTCAGTGCATTCCGGCAGTTACAATGGAGGACCAACTGCGCCTGGTTAGGGCAGAGAACTCTGAAATCAAAAGGACGTTGTCCAGAATGTACTCTTCTGCAGTCTATCAACACTGAGATAAGGAACAATAGTAACCTCATGAATGGTCGTATTTCCTCTATCTCCGATACGATGGATTTCACTACTAGCAGCATTGCAAATGTGGACTCAAAAGTTGAGGACAACTACATGAACATCTCCGACTTGGACGGAAAGATGGATAAGCTAAGGGAGGATATAGCTCGTTGCATTCCTAGTTTCCATGACAACACAAGCTCCAGCATCAACCCTGAAAACTCCATGGAGAGCCCGAAACAGCGCCAAATTTAGCTCTGCATGCAACCTCTTTTGAGTATCCGGGTTCTCTGTTTTCTTTGTGCAGCTAGATTAGGCTTAATTTTGGATAATAGTCACTTTAGTATGAGAACTTATTAGCTCTATATGGATCTTAAATCCTTTTTTTGTAATGTATTGCTTCTGCATACTTAGTTTGGGACAATTTATGAAGGTTTTCAATCACCATAGTTTTAGATCTTTAAGAGTTAAGTTTTTGTGAAGCTGAAGAGAAAAGTTTGAATTCTGGCTCCTCTCAAAGGCAACCCAATGACTCTATTTCTGTATTTTTTTATGACTCCTTTTAATACAAAATCCTACAACCGTTCTTGTTAAAAAAAAAGGAGTTTATCATCATCCACCATCAATCTTACGAGGGACAAACAATTGTTTTCATCACCTTCAAGGAAACTTTTGTTGAGTGGGGATTGATTTTTACTTGTCGCTTTCATATTTCCAAGGATTGGTTATTAATATTTCTTATGACCTGCTAACTGCAGATTTGTTTACACAAAATCGAGTGTTAGGTTCCATCATATGTTTGTGGAAATTATATGTTAGGTTCCACCATTTAACATTGACGGTGTTACCCCCTTTTTAGAAGGGGTGACTTTGATCAGAGATTTTGATTTGAGATATGTGGTTTCACCATTGATCATTGGTCCATCAGATGGTCCATGTGTTGCAATATGCTCAGTCGAAAACAATGCTTGATCCTCTAGTGATGTGATATTTTCTAACCTTCATTTATTCTTAGCATATTCTCAGATGTTACAAGTATGCTTTATGATGACTTGTATACTTAAATTATTGCTCCTCTAACCTTAGTGTGGTTCTTCTAGCTTAATAAGTGTTTTAATACGATGTTAATTTGTAGCTTGGTGAACTAAATCAAATGATTTTCATCCATCTCATCATATTTTGCCTGGTCATTTTTCATTGCACCGAGTGAAACGAGGTGCTCTACAGCCCAGTATGGGGGAGATGTTGTAACGTGTATATGTAGCGTTACATGTGTGATGTAGCGTTACATCTAATAGTAAAAAGTAATAAATTATATTATGTCGACCATTAATAAATTCATGTCGGCTCATAAAATAAAAAATTAATGAAAGTATTTTAAAAAAATCCATGTTGGCTCATAAAATAAAATATTATGAAAAGTATTTAAAAAATCGATGTTCGTTTATAAAATAAAAACTTAAAACTTAAACCAAGGTCTATCAATCAAGAGATATCAAATTTCTTGAGTTTAAATTTAAAAAAGAAATACACCTCAAGAAATTGGATCCCTCTCGGTGCTTGATAGATACGGGTTTAAGATGTATCTATACTGGATCTATGGGAGAGATCTTGTAACGTGATGAATGTAACCACTGAAGTGGTACTATTGTTGTAACGTTTGTGATGTAATGTTTGTTCCTAACAAAATAATTAAAGAAATTCATGTCGGCTCATAAAATATAAAATTATGGAAAGTATTAAAAAAATCCATGTTGGTTCATAAAATAAAATATTATGAAAAGTAATTAAAAATAGATGTTCATTTCTAAAATAAAAACTTAAAACTTAAACCTGGATCTATCAATCAAGAGAGATCAAATTTCTTGAGTTTAAATTTAAAAAAAGAAATACACCTCAAGAAATTGGATCCCTCTCGATGCTTGATAGATACAGGTTTAAGATGGATCTATGTTGGTTTTTATCATTGTAAGGTTTATGCTTCTAGTTCATTGAAAGAGTAAGATTACTCCAATGGAATGATTTTATCATTTTGTGGCTTAGTTTTGATGTTGGTTTGTAGTTTGACTACATTTGTAGAGACCGCAAATTGGGTGGCATAAGCTAGGGTACATGCTAGTGCATAAATTGAAGGTGTGCATTACAGTAAATACTCTTCCTTGGTGAAGATTTGCATGAAGTTTCAATAGCTTGAGTGAGGAATTTTTTATGTCAAATATTCAGCCAAGCATTTACATACAAGGCCACTTGGAGGATATGGTCCCAAGACCCCATAGCCCAAGGGATTGAAGGCACTAGTCTCTCTCCTAATTCTTCAACCAAAAAACATCAAATTTCTCGATTTTTCAAGTCAATGACAATCATTTTCAACAAATGAGTCGATCAGTGGTTACATTCATCATTCATATACAAGATGTCTGTTTTGGCACATTTTCAGATGGATAGTTCAATAGTACCACTCTCCCAACAAATGAGTAGTATCTCAAGGATATGTCTTCCTTGTTTGACAAACAGGGTATTTCCACACAAGTCAAACACCTTAAGCAATCTATATAGATTAAAATAATGTATCGAAAACAAATGAATAATATGTCAAGGATATGTCTTCCTTGTTTGACAAACAGGGTATTTCCACACAAGTCAAACACCTTAAGCAATCTATATAGATTAAAATAATGTATCGAATATACAATATGAGAGATGATTACAATAGGTGCCTTTTAGACATATGACCTTTGGTTATTTAATATTGTTTTATGATAATTATTATTATCATTATATATTATCATGATAGGTGTATTCATGTATGGTACAGCAACAGGAAACAACCATGCACAAGCTAAAAAATGAGCAATGTATGATGTATATCGATAAAGAAGGGAAGGACAAACACCTATCAAAGAAGGACCCAGTAGAAAAGAGAAGAACCTTAAAAAGGTAAAACTTCTCATTCTTGATCGTTTGGGTACACTTTTTTCCCTTTCTAGATGTATTAAACAAGAGGATAGGTTTTGAATGATCTGAAATTAGATTAAAATTAGAAAGTATAATAAGGTGTTTTGCCTTTAAAAGGTATTGGTTAGAGAATTGTGTCGAATAGTATGGATGTCAATATACCTATTGACCATATAGGAATAATTATTGCATGTGATGCCATAAAAGGGTTGTATCTAGACAAAAGGTTCCAAGGCCATTTTTGCATAACAATGTATTTGGCTGGAAGTATCCAAAAACATGGGGGCTGCACCCAATAATACAGCCCTCCCTCAACTTGGAAAGAACAATATGGATAAACATTTACAGTATTTACAATCCGCTAATAGAAAGAACACACTGGGTAAAACATGAAATAATAGTGATACCCGTGAAGTGCTATCATTGTCTTCATTGTCATCCTCCTCCCCTGCAACAATTTACATTCAGAAAGAGCAGTTAGAATTGTGTACAGAGATTTATACTTGGCACTCTTAAACTAAAATCATATAATTGAGTTCAAAATAAAGCAACTGCTGTAGAGGCTTACGGTCATTAATGCCAGCCAAAGCCATCATTTGAGCTGTCAGTAGACGGTCTTCGGCTTCCTGAAGTGCCCTCGCATATGCTTCATCACTTTCAAATAAAGAGGCATCAACCTCTTCATGGTGACCATCAGCCAATGCTTCCCTTTCGAATTCATCAGCATTAGCATCAACCTCATCTTCATTCTCACCACTATCATCTATATAATATTCATGATCATAATTGCCACTCCCAGAAGTCTCGTAGTCACTAGATTCTGCATTCCTTCGAAGCAGCATATATGCCCTTTCCTGAAAAATTCAACATGTTAACAACAGTAGTAGTACACCATAAAATGCCAATGTGACTTACTAACATAAAAGAGAAATGAAAAAAAACTGAAAATCATGTCAAATAACATTCTTAGAATGTAGACATCTGACAGAATGTGCAGAAAAATTCTCTTACAAAACGAGGAAGCATTGTAATATCTGAAATATCCGAATGTTGAACTAAAATTGACAAGACCAAGTTGTGTTGAATTCTTTGCAGCGCATCATCATGCATAATTTTGTTTGCCCCATAATAAAACAAAAAATATTTTCAAACTTTAAGGTGATTTTGTTTTACCTCTTCTTAAGAAAAACACAACAGAAATGAATTTATGTTAACGTCCACTAACCCTCCATTAACTGACAGACCAAAAGGGCCAATAATAGAACCCAGCTAGTGTGGAGAACCCCCCAATGTAAGATTGGGTAAAGGTAAACTTTGATGAAGCAACAAAATAGAAAGCAGGACAAGCAAAGGCAGGAGGGGTTTTTAAAATTAGAAGGCACAATCTTGATGATGTGCTATAAGCATATAGGGGCTACCACCAACAACCAAGAAGAAATTGAGGCCCTGCTGGAGGATTAAAAATCAGCTGAAAATATGGAATCCCCAATCAAGAAATAGAAGGGGATTCACATTTGATAATAAATTTCCTTGACAAACCAAAGAAGACAACTATCTTGGTTTATGACATCAACCAAGATTTGATAGCAAACAGACTGGTTGATAAGAACAAGGAAATATCAAGAGCTGAATAAAGAAATTTTTTAACATAAAAAAGGGAAGCCTTCTTAGGGTAAGCATTAGCAGGTTATGAATCCTAAGATCCATCAAGGCTCCTCATATTCTAAAACCCCTATCCATAATCATCACAAAATAGGTCTTTTCAACAATGAGGAGAAGCAGTAGTGCCCACCTTCATGAGGAGATCAATTCCATTAACATGATTCTGAATAGCCCATCACCCTACACGGATCACATTCTGATTCAATCCAAGTCATCCTGCAGGGGGCAAGCACAACTGTAATATCAACGAAAGAAGATTACTCTCTTGAGCAGTGGTCAAGTCCAACATTCTTTGAGTGTGTATTGGACCTGCAATTGCTATAGTAAGAAACCCTACCAGAACACAAGGAAGGAGACAAAACTCTGTCTATCAATATACATTAGCTGAAAGAAGAAAAATTGGATTGTGTGGGGTAATGTTGGGTTGAGGATGGAACTGGAAGCACTATAAAGCATGACGGGAGAGAAGGATGATACCACGGAAGATGGCTTGAAGGTTGTGAGAGAAAACCACAACAAAACTGCACCAGATCATAAATTTACTCCAGAACAACAAGTTAAGGAGTTGTTGGAAAGGCAAGAGAAGGAACAAGCAGACAATTTGATCCTCCATAGGAAACATTCTGCAAGTTCTTCCCAAGAGAAATGGTGATCTCTTTCAACTTGCAACTAGTGAGAAAACACAAACTGGCCAAGAGTCATTCCTAAAAACATATGACAAACATCATTGTAGCTAGTTTGGACAAACAACAAGGCCATCAATAATACATAAGATATGTTGTGCATAAAAGGCTACTTTGGGGATACAAGGTTGAGAGGGAGAGCCTGAGTAACCTAAATAGAATGTCAATAGATAACTTCCCTAATCACCATGTTGATCTCCCCTGCTAAGCTAGTTCCACTAGTTCTATTTTTTTAAGAATTTATGCTGTTCGAACAGTATGGATAATGTCAAGAAATTGATGTGTTGATGCACCAAAACAAAAACAAAAATTAAATGTATGAAGAAGGTGTGCTTGCTATACTTCCTCTAAATGAACAAAGAGTACTGCAAAGAAATAGAAATGGGTTTCCAAGACTATGTGGTCTTCCGTGTGCATTAAAATTTCTAGAATCCATGATTTTGCATCATTGCTGCATTTATAAGGTCACTGCAAAGCTGACAGATCCTATTGGGACGAGAAACTAACTATTTTGCAATTGATATGATATGTTTCAAGTCTATTATCAATGGCCTTGATTTTAGAATCGTAGTAGCATGATGATTACTGATATAAAATTTATTATGTACCATATTTAATCATATGGCAATATTATTATTTTATCACTATGTGCCATAGTTAAAAACTGCCTCATAATAGTTAGAATGCATTATAGACAATAATTGATCCATGTTGATCATGAGGACACCTAGCTAAAGAAAATAGTACATATTTATTTAATTGAAACTTTTAACCATGATTAAATGGATATTCTACCTATGGTTGACTGTATTCATCACCCACACTTGCCATATACACGCTAATGAGTAATTCCACTTGGACATAACAAAGGAAGCAAAAAAGCAATCAATATCACAAAAGATGTTATGAAATAGCAATGCCTAAGCACACAACACTATCAAAGCGTTACCAGGGTCCCAAGTATTTCAACATAAGATATGCTCTAATAACATAATATGTATGATCCCGTAAATTCAGCAAAAAGGCTAACAGAATAATAAGATGCTATGAAACAAGTGGAAAAATAAAATTCCACAAAGACCTGTTCTTGCAAAGCTCGTGCGAGGGCCAAGTCTGAATCTTCTTGACTAAGGGCAGTGAATGGTTGCCTTGAAGATTGCTCAAATGCTAAATCAAAAACCGAACTCGTAGATGGTTCTGGTTGTGCCCCTTTTTCATTCATTTCATCATCTGTAAGCTCTCTACGTTTAGCTTCAACATTCTCCCTCTTATCCTCCTCCATGATAGAAGAACTTGAGTGTAAGTTTCTAACCCAAATACCTGCCACAAGAAATTTCACACTGAATCAATTAACATTCCAACTATTACCAAAGTAATAAAATTCAAAATCAAGCCCTACCACTAAATAAGGTTGTTACAAGCTAACACCATGCTCATCAATTGAAACAGATGAAGAATCAAAAGCAATTGTCACTTATTTATTTTGCGTTCACTTGTTCTGTTTTTCTTTTAATATGCCAAATATAATATACTTGCACCTTCATCAAATAATACAATACTCTACCTCAAACATTGAATTCAGGTTAACGAAGTTTGAGTTCATGTACAAATAACTTCAACTTGTGTGAGCATTGTAAGCTGTAACCAAAGGTAGCACAAAGGAAAAATGACAACATTTGATATATGAAAGGTCCTCAAAATAAAAGTGCACATAAAACACTTGAAAATGCAATCGATGTGATTCAAATATCCTTTTGATTGATGTAATTTCAAAACGCATTTTAGATAAAGGGCCTTCTATGAGCAACTAAAAGGGAAGAAACAATTCATAGGCTATAATGCACTAGGAATTAAATTTATAAATATCCAAGTAAAATACTTATGTAAGTTATCACTATTATGTCCTTCATATGCATTGCCTCTATGTAAGTTATCACTATTATGTCCTTCATAGGCATTGCCTCTATGTAAGTTATCACTATTATGTCCTTCATATAAGCCTCCCATCTTGAAATACTTATGTATATATATGTCCTGGAGAAAAACTAAAATTCTCACCTCCTACTAGATTTAACATGATATGGCAGTTCTCAAGATCCCAACTTATTGAATAACAAGTGCAAACCAACAAAGCAATGCAATATTCCACTCTGATTCAACATGAATAGGTTGTAAGAGGATCACATTTATTGTTATAATACTGCCACTCTATCCACATGAATCTACTACGTATAGTAGGACCACTAGTCAGATAAATATGTTTAATGAGTATTTGCCATAATGTTCAAGAAAAAAGTGCACAAGGTTGAGTGAATTGTTATGGCGTATCTCTTATAAGTTATGAAGGATGATTCTCTGCTACAATATTCAATAAAGTGCTCTCACTTTGTGTCACAGATTCTCCTCATTGTGAATCTGTATAATCCAGTCTTTAGATGGTTCCCCCATCACTATCATAATGGATTTTCCCATGGTCGATGAAAATGTACTTTGAAATTGTATTATTTAGTAGTAATTACTTCAAGAGAATTTGGTTTCTTATCAATTATGACGTCTTCATTATTTTAGTAGATCTTTTCACCTACAGTAATTTGTTCTTTACTTTTGCCCTTTCCATTTAACTATTTCCCATTAATGTTTCAAGCAAAATCCTATATAAGCTTTTAACATGCTTCTTTTACAAGATTTGGACACCCAAATAGATACATAGTGTTGTAAAGAGAAGATTAGTGTATTTATTAAATTGGTCATGAAATACCAAAGCAATCTGTCTCATCAGATAAGATAAGTTTATCAAAGTCCAAAAATAAATACAATGCTCTGGAATAGAGTACAAGGAAAAGAATCTCAAGGCCCCAAGTTCCTACTGCCAAAAAAAGGTGGGGGGTTTGTCCCGATATGAGGTATCCACTGTCAAAAGTGCAATTCTCCAACCATCGAAGGCCGAAGGGAAGCTATGTGTAGCCGACTAGATAAAATACTTGGACTTAATTAAGTAACAATAAACAAAGTTTGGTAGTGACCATCATTATGTAACTAGAAACATATATGACTCAATCAATTACTTAAGTCACTTTAATTGACCTCTAACTCAAAAGTACTATGACCTCTAAAGCACATTATAAATTTATAATCTAACCATGTCACCCTCCCTTGATGGCCATATGTGAAACTACACCAAGCTTATCCCTAATCATTACAAAAATATCTAAATTGAGGAAGCTTATTGAAAGTGCATGCACTTTGCTTCCAAGTTGCAAAATATTACTATTCTATTTTTTTTCATTTTCAACAACTTGTTTAATATAATGACAATGGAAACCGAAACCGCATGCTTTGTTTGCTCGTGAAATACCGAACTTTTTGCCAACTTCAACACATGTTAGTTATCACAACAATGTAAAATTGTGCTAATTTGTTCTACTTGAAAATAGCAAACATTATTCACAACCACACTACCTCACACCTTGCATTTATTGTTAACCTGTGTCTGCATTCACAAGCAATGACAGTAACCGTAGGGTTATATTTGTTCTCTGGCGCAAGCAGATATGACAAGTGGACATTTCAAGGGATGAAGCTAGGGCTCTATTACAATCTGGGAATACCTTTCATTTAGTGAGGTAGCATATATGACAGGTGGACATTTCAAGGGATGAAGCTAGGGCTCTATTAAAATCTAGGAATCCCTTTAATTCAGTGAGGTAGAGCCAAGATCAGGTGCAACAAAATCACCAAGTGAGAGACAGATCTGGATTGCTTGAACCAATAAAAGAGTGCAGTGACGGTTGGACGTACAAGTATCCAAAGTGTAAGATAAATGAAAAGGAATGCTGGAAAAAAATTCAAGACGTAAAGCTGAGCCTGGTATAGATTAATTGATAGTTGAAAACTCGAAAATAAAGGCAAGAAAAAACTTACCTAATATGCCCCAACAGACCGGATGTGAACGGGCAGAAAGAAGTGAGTAGCCTCCACAGCAGTACAGCAGTTCAGGAGTCGCAATCTGCACTGAGAGCCGCAATTCTGTTAGCGAAAAAAGAACCCCGCTAAGGTAGAGCCACTCAACCTGATAAGAATATCCGGATCCCATTGCAACAGTCGAACAAATGAAGGCTAGTTTTACAGGAAAGAACTCGATAAAATCGAGAAGTGAAAGAAAAACCCATTACATTAGCTGCCAACTCTGATCGTTTCATGTGAACCCTAAATTTATGGAATTCACAGCAGAAAATAAATAGCCATGTTTTCTACAAAACCCCAAAGTAGAATGGAAAATAAATTGGGAAAAATAATACTTACATTGGACAGGACAGGTTCGACTCTGGCAAGATTTCTCACGGGCAACTGATTTTTTCGCGATTTTGCCCGTTCTGGGCTTCTGCCTCTGGCGATTCTCTGGACAAAGTTACGATGAAAATAAAAGCACTTAAAATTTAAAAAAAAAAACACCTCGCCAAAGTCGAGACCCCTTCACAGTGCGCACCTGTAACAGTGCAGTTACCCACGAATGAATAGGATTGCTTTAATAACAGTGCGCATATGGTTGGTTTCGCTTTCTTCGTTTAAGCTTTGGCGCCAATATCCTATATATAATAATTTAGGAATTCTCAATTAACGGAGAGAGGTTGCACGGAATCTTGGAGGAGCGCTGCATATTTAAGAATCCTCAATTAACGGAGAAAGGTTGCACGGAATCTTGGAGGAGCCCTTTACATTATAAGTTTGTAATACATATTTTCCGTGGAAACGGTAAATATTTACACGTGTCAAATTTGTGTGTTGGTAAATTTTTGTATATAAAATTTTAAATGTTTAAATTATTTTTATGATATATAAGATTTTTTGAAATGGTAAAGGTAATATAACTAATTTCATTGAAGATAATTTTAAAAAAGCAAGAATGAATATTTAGTTTTAGTGTTTGTTTTAAGTTTAATTTTGATGTTTTGGATGGGGCTGTTATAGATGCGAGAAGGGGCTAGTTTAAGGCCAATGCACAATCTCGAAGAAGGACAACCGACTGACAAGGGTGAAGGACGACTAGGTGGTAGCAACGATGGATTGATGGCATTCGAGAGATACGATTTGGTACTCGCCCACATGATTAGACTAAGAGGCATTCCGTCATTAAACCTTGGCGGTGTTCTAATTATGGTTGCAAGGATGACATTATGGTGCTTATGGTGCCTTTCAGTATGAAAATTTGTCCGCAATGGTAGGGGCTTGGCAAGTGGCTTTGTTTTATGAGAGTTAGGATTCTCCTACTATCACCAAATTTTCATTTCCATTGGTCTTGTTTCTCTGTGCAGTTTTGAGGCATCGTTGCCCATACCTGATTTTAACTCACATACCTCTCATTGTCAACTAGACTACCCTTCTCCACCGTAGGAGTAGCTCATCTTATGCTCTCCAAACCATGGTAGGCAAATCTTGTGGACAGCAAGGAAGTAGAGGCCAAGGGAGAAACACGCTCACTTGGCCAATGAAAAAAGCAACAAAGGCGAAGGAGATTTATTGGCAGCAAACCCCAGCGAAGATCAAGAATCTCTCAGGATGAAGCTCAGATAAAAATTGAATAGGGATACATTCACACTAGGGATATTGAGGAAGATATGGACCCATGGATCCATGATGTGGACTCCTCTTGGTCCAAAGAAACCAAGTATTACAAAACAATGGCTTTGTACTAACAGACGAAATCGCTCATGTGTCAATCCCTCGAGGATAGTAAGGAGGAACACGAGGAATTGTTGTTATGTGAGGAACCTCCAACAATTAATCAATAAAAATGTATGATATATCAGAAATAACAGAACACAGAATAGATTTTTTTATCGCAGGCCACTTCGAAGGGGAAAGCTCCTTTGAGCAAGCTCAATACAAATAAGTTCTCGATGCCTTCATTGGCCTCGACACGTAGTTTTATACTAAGTCTATGCACCAATACTATGGATCAATACCATGGAACATGTAATACTACGGGACGACTTACAAAGCATATGCGTCCAATACTATGGATTAATACCATGGAACATATAATACTATGGGCTAATACAAACTATGGATCAATACCATGGAACATATAATACTACGGGACAACTTACAAAGCATATGTTTCCAACAACAATATACTAACAAAGTAAAGAGAAGGGTTGACACGGATTCCTAACATCCCGTCTCCCTTAAAAAAAACTTTGTTCTCAAAGCTTTAGATGTGGAAATTGATGCTGAATCTGAAGGAGTGGTTCCCATGTAGCATCCTCTGGTTGCATTATGTGCCACTGAATTAATACCTCTGTGATAGATCGAGAGCGAAGCTGACGAGTGCGCCTATTGAGAATGACCTCCGTCTCCAAAAGGATGGATCCTTCATTGTCCAGTTCTGGTAAAATAGTTTGTCCCCTGATGTGGGTGCCAAGAACTTTCGTCAGACAAGAAACATGAAAAACTGGATGAATGCGGGAAGAAAGAGGAAGTTCCAATTTATAAGCAACAGACCCAATATTCTAAAGAACCTTATAGGGCCCATAGAACTTTGGAGCAATCTTATGATGCCCTTTGAGTTTCAGGGAGGATTGCTTGGAAGGCTGTATACGAAGAAAAACCATATCACCTGCTTGAAAAGTGTGCTCGGAACGGTGTTGATCGGCTTGTTGTTTCATTCGAATTATTGCCATGTGAAGATTGTCCTGCAAAATGCGATGAATTTGATCGCGGTTTCGAAGAACCGTGTCAATTGCCTGAACTAGTGAACTGCTAAGGATGTATGGAAGAAGAACTGGCAGTGCCTGACCATAGATTGCTTCATATGGAGTCATTTTAGATGCAGTATTGTACCACCATTCAGCGAGAGGGAGCCACTTCACCCACTGAGGTTGTTGTTTGGAGGTGAAGCAACGAAGATAAGTTTCCAAACATTTATTGGTAATTTCAGTCGGACCATCTGTTTGTGGGTGAGATCCTGAACTCATCTTCAGTTTGGTGCCAGTGCGGCGAAATAGTTATGTCCAAAAATGATCGGTGAAAGTTGCATAGCGATCCAAGACAATGGAATAAGGGATTTCATGAAGACGGAAGATCTGGTCCACGGCACAAAATTGACTATATTTGTGAAGGCGAGCAACCACAACCAAAATCACTGTCTTCCCTCGAGATTTAGGGAGCCCTTCAATAAAATTCATAAAAATATATGTCCAAAACCGTGTAGGGATGGGAAAGGGTTTGAGCAATCCCAGAAGGAGTGTCATTTCACCCTTGTTGAGCTGGCAAGTATCACATTCAACCACCATCTATTGAATTGTCATTTTCATTCCCTGCGAAAAGAAGGTACGTTGTGCCCGCTCATACGTTTGAGGAACCTAGAGTGCCCTATCGATGGAGAAGCATGGATTTCATAGAAGACATCCTGTTGAAGATCTGTGGTCTGGAGAAGCACCAGATGACCCTTATATCTCAGGGAAGCACCATCCCAAGAGTAATGCAGTACAATAGAAGGGTTGTTGGCAAACCGTTGGATGATTTGAGATAATGAGGAGTCATTGACATAGCCCTGTTGAACAAATTGCAACCAATTTGGAACAGGCATAGAAATAGATGAAAGAGAAACTTGGTCATTAAGTGTGCGAGAAAGAGCATCCGCCACCAGATTGTCCTTACCCTTCTTGTAACTGATCTCATAGGCATAACCCATGAGTTTGCTAACACATTTATGTTGTGCTGGGGAGAAGACCCGTTGTTCCAGGAAATATTTCAGACTCTGGGGAGCAGTCTTGATGTAGAAATAATTCCCTAATAGGTATGGTCACCACTGTTGTACTGCATGCAAAATAGCCATCATTTCCTTCTCATATGTAGAGGCGACTAAATTCTTACCGGAAAGGACTCTTGAAGGTGGCAATCCCACTGGGTCAGCAAAGACACCTACATATCTATCCAGAATTTGTTGTAGATCCAAAGGAGTAGTGGAGACCATTGATGGGTGTATCTGAATGGAATGGAGTTGAGCGATGACACCATGTGAATTCTTTTTAAGGATCTTTTCAAAGCGATGTGAACTGATGATGCGGAGAGACCCTATTTGTAAGCCCGCCAATGTGTGTTTTTGCCCATTGACTGAAAACTGCATCCAAAGTTCAACAAAATCCCATAAGATGGGGCCAAGTGTGCATAACCATTGAGCACCCAAAACCACATCACATCCTCCTAAGGCCAAGGCAAACATGTCAGAGCGCAAGTTATAATATCCCATAGAGATACGCACATTGCGACACTTCTCCTTGCAAGGTAAAGTGCCCCCATTGGCAATCATGACTTCAAAATTGGAGAAAGGGTGGACAAAACAATCATCCTGTTTGGCGATCCGAGGGTCAATGAAGTTATGAGTGCTACCAGAATCAATGAGTATTGTAAGAGGGAGCTTATTGAAGTAACCCCTGACCCGCATTGTTTGTGGGGTGGTGACTCAGGCTAAAGCATGGAGAGATATCTCTGGGTGGTCGTCCGAAGACCGAGGGTCAACATGCGGCTGCTAAATGTCGACCTGATCATCTGTTGTATCTAGAGCTTCTTCACCAAGTTCATAGGCAGGCAGAGGATCCATATCCAAGAGATAGAGCTTTTGCTCAACACATCTACGGCCCCGAGTGAATTTCTCATCACAATTATAACAAAGCCATTTTCTTCTACATGCCCGCGTCTTTGCTTTAGACAAATGCTCGACAGGAGTTGGTCGAGGACCTGGCGTGATGGGAGGTTGTTGGGAAACCATATTTTTGAATGGAACAAAAGTGGATTTGGAGCATCGTTGGGCTGTGATCTTGTCCTCCGCCAACTTAGCCAACCCTAGGACTTCCATCATTGAGTTGGAACAGAAAATTTTAACTTCTGATCGGATTGCATCCTTGATACCACTGATAAAACAAATCCTATAGAATTCATCAGACAATCCTTCTATGTGATTAGTCAGTTTCTCAAATTATGTCTGATACTTTCTCACAGTGCCAATTTGACAAAGTTTAGTGAGTGCTCATGTGAAGTCATCAAAAGCACTATGACCAAATCGTTGCAAAAGGAGTTGGCAAAAATCTGTCCATTTTGGCTCTTCACGAGCCTTGATGTACCAACGGTACCATTGAAGGGCTTCATGTTCCAAATGAAAGGATGCAAATGGAACTTTGGTGACATCAAAAGTATTATGCAGACTGAAATACTGTTCTTCCCGGTATATCCATCCAGTCGGATCATTACCATTGAAGCGAGAAAAATCAAGCTTCGACCCATGAAAATTGTTGGAAGAAGAGAACCCAATGTCTGTAGAAGATTATCGCTGTTGTTTATTGTTCATGGTTGAATGTTGAAGATGGAGGATGAGAAATTTTTCATCCAAATCGTGGAGTTTGGTTTTGAGGGCTGCAAGTTCTTCCTCCATGTCATGTCCCCTTCCATCAATCCGGTGCAAGGGAGGGAAACGTGACTGACATACCAGGCTTAGTTGACAATCTCAGCCCCATACATTAATCATAAATTCATAACAATTAAAATTTTCTCTGTGCAGACTCATACTCAATATAAACACAAATGAAATAAACATATTTGCAAACACACAAACAGTAATGCATCATCATATCTAACACAGACATATGATGGTTCATTATGCAGAGAATTCAATCTCGTACTCATGCTATGCACAGACTTCATGTCGATTTCATTAAAACAATCATTTCGTTTCATTAACATGGGCAATTAACATTCATAATTAACACACTGCAAAACACATAATGCATATAATGTAAATCACAGAGAACACTTATCAGGAAGATGAAGCTATCCAAACAACTGGCTATGTGAGAGCAACGTTCCACCCAACCATAAATCTCTGTCCAGCTTGTATTCTTTCAGCTGAGAGATCACCCCCGAGTTGGGTTGTGTATCCACTAAGGAGGAACTAAACAAGCTCACTCACAGCCATGGTTTCACTCAACAACTATGCTAAGCCAACTCACAGTTGGGTTTATCAAGCATACAACAGACAAAGGAGAGTAATGCTAATCCAGTGAGCTCATCCACAGAGCTACAGGCATCTCAGATGAATTCAACAGTCAAGGCACCCACATTACCTACCACACCCAACACAAGGAAGGTCCCCTTCTCGGTTGCACAGTCCCTCAAGCGTCCCTTCCCTCCAGTGCTCTTCAGGGTGGCATAAAATGGTCCAGCTGCTAATCCTTGAGATTCTAGCCTTCACTAGGTTTATCAAGCAACCCAACCACTGCTCAGTCATTCACAATTGGATTTCTCACAATTTTGTTCATCAAATAACTCAATTCCATCACTGGTTTTCTGGGCTATAAAAATTGGGTTTTCCAATGGATTTCGGGGTATCTAATACTCTCAAATTCGCCCCAAGGTTCATATCTATGGATCCCCCATTGGATTTCACTGTCAAATACCAAATCTGGGCGTTTTTGGCTCTTCAAAACGTGGGTTCTTGCAAAGTTGCGATTTCTGGTTTTGTTCACTGCTGGCAATTCGTTTTTTGATGGAAAATGATGCTGGGTTCCTCCACACTGGAATGGGAATGAGGAAGAAACAACTTCCATGAGGTAGAGTGACTTGTGGTACAAGAAAATGGAGCCCATACCTGCAAATACGAATTTATGGGTTGTCCATGCTCCATTGAAGCCATGGACTCAAATCTCCAACTACTTCTTTACAACAGAAATAAATGTCATCAAGGAAAGTCAAATGGATTCTCACAATGACATTTGGCAGCATATGGTTCATCCCCACAGTCCCCTCACCACTCTCTAATGGATACACATGGCCCCTTCTCATTCGTTGCTCCCATAGCCAATTTTTGGTATTTTATTACAATATTAAATATTTACATCAATTTACAATATCCCATGGCTTAATGGCACATGGGTAACAAAATGTCAAATGCTTGTCCATTTAAAATAAAATACGAACATATACTAGCGGGGCCTTGGCCTCGAGCTCCACGCTAGGGAAACATACATTGCATGTACACAATATTCACATTAAGAACCAATATTTCATAAGGATCAAAATTGGGGTATTACAATCCATGATTTTTGCTCCTACGCGGGTGACAACCATAACTAGGATTTTTTTTTTTTTTTTTTTTTTTTTTGTGAATGGGTAGAAAAACGAAAACATAAGCTTCTTTAGTAAAGGAAAATTTGGATATGAGAAAAAATTTGATGGGTAATTGGGGTTTGACTAAGTTATGGACACTTTCTGATGGACAGGGAAGCATAAAATGGGGATTTCATCAGCGAGGTAAAATAATGAGAAAATTTGTCAGACAGGGACAAAGAAGCATAAATAGGAAATGAACACTGTGGCAAAATTTGAAGGTGATTGGGTGAAAATAAAAAAAGTTATGGCACACCCTAAAAATGGACAGATGTGGGATTTGTGGCTTCGGGAAGTGGGATTTGGGATAGGGTCCTCAGGAATGAAATATGCAGGATTGGATGGCAGGGGTGTCAGTGAATTTTCAAGGGAAACAAAGTTAAAACAAATAAGATATAGCGAAAAAACAAGATTTGTTTTTCCCCGAAATGGATCTGCAACGGCGCAGAAGTGATCTGCAACAGTTCTCAACAGATGTAATCTGCGATTTATCAGCTTACAAGAGATATGGACCCCACGTATGCGTAGTTTCCTAAAGGTTCAGGAGATTCACTTGGCCACCAATGTTGTCCAATGACTTGCGTATTGGGGCAGTACCCCTCACTCCACGACTCTGGTAAAACTGATAACTGCTTTGCCACAAACAAAAGCTCTTGGTTTACCTCACGGGTGGGAACTAGTCAATCAGGTAGGGGTCGTTGCCATTTTCGTTGGCAGGTCCTCTCAATGGTCCAGCTACTTTGGGGTTCCTATGGTACTCCTCACAATGAGTTTTAGGGCTATGCCCAAGTACTTCTCACAGTTAAGCAGATAGAGATTATTCCCGGATCCGAACCTGCAATTGAAAGGAACAATACAGATGAAAAAAAATTGACAGAAATTCCACCCAACGAGCCCAAGAAACTGCTCTGATACCAGATGTGAGGAACCTCCAACAATTAATTAATGAAAATGCATGATATATCATAAATAACAAAACACAGAATAGATTTATTGATCGTAGGCCACTTTGAGGGGGAAACCTCCTTTGAGCAAGCTCAATACAAATAACTTCTCGATGCCTTCATTGGCCTCAACACGTACTTATATACTAAGTCTATGCGCCAATACTATGGATCAATACCATGGAACATATTATACTACGGGATGACTTACAAATCATATGCGTCCAACAACAATATACTAACAAAGTAAAGAGAAGGGTTGACACGGGTTCTTAACATGCTACCACTAGATGAAACTGAAGACTAGATTTGGAGGTTGGAAGCGAAGCTCAACATTCTCCTCAAAGCTACCACCGGCCTCAAATTCTCTGCTAAATACCAAAAGCCTATCCATGGACAAGAGGTGCCCATGATTTCAATTTATGATGATGATACAACTATCTAGTCTGATCTTTGCTAAAGGCCCTTTTCTATTTTCTTATTACATTATTACTTATACAATTATGTGTAGGCATCATTGGTTTTATCCTAGTATAAGGTATACTATAGCCACGGGCATTATGATTGAGTTGTTAAATAATGACAATCTATTATTTTGTTGTTGATCTAGTTTTCCATGTGGTAGACTAGATAACTTTTGGTATGTACAATTTCTCTAAACCAATATAGAATTGTCTAGCTCAAAAAAATGTTCAAGTTTGTTTAAGTGTTTAAGGACAACTTTGATATGACACACTAAAATATCATTTTTGGGAGGTAGGCATAGACATTTTTAGGTTGTTTTTACGGACAAAAAAAAAAAACCTTCATGATGAAAATAATAAAAGCAATAAAAGGTTTATCAAACAATCATCTTTGAGAGGACTAAAAACTCTACCATTGAGTGTTTTAAAGGAAGAAAAACTCCTTAATACAAGGAGCAAAGTTTTAGGGATTCCTTAAACTAGGGATTATTTTGATGAACTATAAGTTTGGGCATCTATGAAGATTTATTAATCAAATCATATATTGGTTGGCCAAATAATTAATTTCTTCTTGCACATCTCAATCCAAATAACGCCATCTCATTTGGAAATCTCATTTCCTTAGTTGTGAGAGATCACCGTATAAAATAAGAGGGCGACTATAAAACATTATTGACTAGAATGTTAAGTGATGGAATGATGCCCCCTCTTAACAATCACATATACATTGTGAGGATAAATTGTGTGTTGATTATTCTTAGCTTTGGAGTATATGTCAATACATTCACTCATGGAGGTATAAATTTTATGGTACATTAATCATTGATGGAGGCAGTGGAGGACCTATGCCACCTTAAGTGTCATCAATCTTCAATTAATGTTGCTTGAATCCTTAAGTTGAGAGCAAGAGGGAAAGAACCCTAATCATTCTTGAGACCATTTGAGTTATGTTGTTTGTATCCTGATATATTCAATGGATTAACACACAAATACATACTAATAGGAAGAATGCTTATGAGCTTGTCAAAGAACAACTAATTTTGGAAAAAATAATTAAGAATGAAGAACAATATTTGCCTATAAGAGAAAGATTGTTTTCAAAAATGGCTTTCTCTTTCGCAAGGACTCGTTTTATGTTGAACTTTGGTTGTCATTGATGTCAATTAATGTGAAAGAGGATGTCAACTGATTTAGTTTGAGTCATTGATATCAACTGAAGTCAAAGTGGATACAACATTCCTGCAGAAGTGTGAAGAAGTAATGGAAGCCTTACCAATCACCTTCCATCTCGACCACAATCCTTCCCTCTCGTGCTGACCCTCACGTTGCACCAACCTTCACTCTTCCCCTCTACATCGACCCCCTACACCTCACTCCCTCACGCGATCTTCTTACATCCCCCTTTCCTCCCATACACCTTCTCCCCATCTTCATCTACCAATCGCCACTTCCCTCCTCCGCCTCCTTCCTACCGCAACCCTCCATCCTCCCACTCCTCCTTGCCACCTCAGTGCCATCCCTTCCACCGCTGCTTGCCTCCATCAAAACCCTTCCACTACCTGCCTACAAACTGCTCCTCCCGTCGCCACCACCTCCTTATCCCTCACGTCATCCTCCACGAGTTGCTCCCCGCCGCCGATCTTCCCCCTCTACGCGCCCGCGCTCCTCCCTGCGCTGCTATCTCCATTCCCATGGCACCACCGCTCTACACCATCCACTTGCGCCCACACCTCCTTGCGTCTCTCCCTTGCAGCTCCGCTCTACTCCCGTGTAGCTCCTCCACCCCATGCGGTGCGTCACATTCCCACCATTCCGCAACTCCACACTCCCACCGCTTTCCACCTCCGTGACCTCCCCTCTAGCGCCACTCCACCTCCGCCCCTTCGCAGCTCTCTCCATCCCTGACCACACCTCCCTCCCTGCGCATGTCCATCTCCACGCCCATGCCAGCCTTCTCCTCTACCCGCTATCCGCGCTCCTCCCCGCCATTGAAACCCTAATTTTAAAAAAATAAAATTAAATATTAAACATTATAATAATATTATTATATTTGTTTAAATATTTTAATTTTTGAAAAAAAAATATTAAACTATATATATAGTTTATATTAAAAATTAACAATAATAATATTATTAATTAATTAATTAATAATTATTATTATTAAAAAAATAAAAAATAAAAAATATTTATTTTTTGGGAAAGGAAAAAAGGTTATTTGACCTAATAAGAAGACAACAAAATCAACGAAATAAAAAAGCCAAAGAAGAAATCAAAGAAAACAAGACAACATCAAAGAAGACAAGAAGTCCAGATCTAGTGAAGACTATCTATTGTCGAAGAAGTCAGTTAAAGGAAGACTTGACGAAGAAGTCAAAATCAAAAGAAGGCTCATCAAAGAAGAAAAAAGACATAATCGCAAACAATGGCACCTACACATTCATAAACGAAGTCGTAGTTACAAGCAACATTGGACGAGTTAGAGAAAAATAAAGCGACCAATGAAGAGCTTCAATTCAAGATCATGAAGCAAGAATTGCGTAATCGTTTAACAAAACATGAGAATCGTAATTTAGAAGATCAAAAGCGAGAGCTCCCAAAAAGGTTACTACATAAGGATAAAGAAATCTCACGTTTGAAAGTTCACAATCAAAACCTTGAAGACAAAATCAAAAAATCAAAAAATGTTGAAGAATCACCTTATAGAAGCAATAATGATTTAGAAGAATAAATAAAACATTTAAACAAAATCATCAAGGAGAAAGATAACGAAATCAGGCACATTCAGACGAAAGTAAGACGCCTAGAAGCAGAGAATTATCGCCTTCAGCAACAGATTAGTGAACTCCAGCAGAAAGAGGACGACACTAAAAAGACGCAAAGGTTGGAGATTATAGCTGTCAAAAGCATGTTCTCAAATAACACCGATGAAATTTTCAGATTAAAGAACCATAAAAAGACGTTAGTCACAATAATTAAGAAGTTGAAAAATAGTCGGAAGGTAGAACACTCTACTGAAGACATTGAAGGAGAAATTTTAGATAAGCAGGAAGAAAAATAACTGCATTAGAGATCATAACGAAGATCTTAAGGAGCATTTAAGAAGTCCGAAGATGATAGGAAATTGCAAGCAGAATTAGTTAAAAAGATTAAAAATGATAACATACAATTAGAAAACAAGTTGGAAAAGATACAGAACGAAACATTAAAAACTCAAGGAATGAAGATACAACGTCCATCACAGATCAATGCTCAAAAGACGACACTCGTAAAAGAAAATAACATTGTAAAAATTCTCTATTGACACCCCAACCATATAAACCGGTATCCTAAAAAGTGGGAATTGTCGAAAGATAATGGTACTAATGTGATCAAAGCTCCTGACAACAGATCAGTAGGGAATCCCAACAGTTAGCAACAAATCAATTTGGGATGGATTGATCCGTCAACATATTGGAAGTTATGCTTTACACTTAGAAGTTCGTATCGACATGTTTCGTCAGCTACAACATCACAGGGAACTATACGACAACATTATAAGGCTTTGAGGACAAAGCCTTTCTAAGAGAGAGGCAATGCAACAAATATAAAATAATATATTAATTATAAAAAAAATGTATTAATTACTAAATTGAAAGGGCGTAACCCTTCACTATGCATGCTCAAGCCTATAAAGGCGAGCCTCATTGTAATATCTTATCATCATCTATCCATTCATATTTTATCTATATATATTCATCTTATTCATATTTTATCTATATATATTTATCTTATTTGAAGATGGAACATCTTCCTCCTTGACCCGGATACGGGCTTCTTTTATAATATCCGGATATAGATATTACACCTTGCAACTTTGTCAACTTCTGCAAGTTCCTGAGTTCTTTGAGCAAACTTCTTCAGACCTTGAGCTACACTTATTTCAACAACCATCTAGCAATAACGCAAAACTCATCCTTGAGCTTCAACTATGAGTTGATTTTGTAACTGTCAATTTTGTTCAACAGAACTTCTATTCTTAGATGTACTTTGGTCATTGTTAGGCCTTCGCAACATGCTTTCTCTTGATATTGTGTTATTATGGAATACTTTGACTATGATTTCTGCAACATAGGTCTTATGTAATATTTGCTTCATGTAATAGTAGCTTTTCAATGCATTGTACAAACTCCGATTATGTAGAAATATTGTATTTACATGTTAATAAACACTCAAAAGGAAATTCTATTTGTCAAAAGAAATACTTATTTGTACCCTTCTTTTAACAATCACATGAACGTATTCTTTGTGCGACAATTTTACTTCAAAACATCTTTGCAAATAATTGACTATGGCAACATTTGTTACTTTTCTTTAGGTATATATGTGCATTTTCTTTGCAACTTTATATCAGTGCGACTTTATGCAACATACTTCAGATGTTCACAATACCTACTGATGGTTTCCTTGAATTACTAATGAATAACATGTTTGAAATCAAGGATCTTACTCAACCTTTTGGTGATTAGCAAGATAGGAAACAATAATTTGTTGCTTGATAAGTACTTTGATTATTTGCTTTGACTGTACAATTTTGAGGAATTTTCTTTACCCATTTTTTCATGTGTGGACACCCCTTTTGATATTGCACCCAACTGCTTTCATTTTCGGTCCATATCTTGTTGTTGATGTCATGTAAAGCATTTATTTTTGAATCATTTACTGTTCTTCGAAAATATTGAGCCTTGTGTCCAAAACCATCACAACTATAACATCTTACAGTATGACAATATTTTGTAATATGTCCATAAGAGTTGCGCCTTGAGCACTTCAATGTATTAAACCTTCTTCGATCAACGTAACATAGAAATTTGTAATCATTGAGAGAACTGTTGTACCTGGTTTGAAGTGGCTTCATTTGAATTGAAATGTACTTGTTGTCGTAGATCTTATCTATTGTCTTATCATGGCCAAGCCATGATTTGTCTGTTGGTGATATCTGATCGTTCAATATCTTGTCCAAGATTGATGTGCTATTATTGGATTTTTTCTTCATTTTCGCTTTAAGACAAGTCTTGTCATTTCGTGGATTTGCACAAGAGCCTGTTCCTATTTTCTCATCTCAACCAATTCTTCTTTTAAGTGAGAGATATCTATATTCCTCTACTCAAGTTGATTTGTCAACAACTCATTTTCCTGTTTTGATTCTTCTAGTGATACCTTTTGATACAAACCTCTCTTCTTCAAGCTTCCTGATTTTATGTATCGCATAGTCTAACTGTTTATCAAGATCCATTACCTTTTCACTCACCTGATTTTCAAGTGATTCTTGAATGGCCTTAGCTTTCTTGACCAATTGTCAACTAGTCTATGTTGATATTAAGATAGAGGAAAAAGATAACTGTATTACCTTGCCATGTTCTTTGCTAGATTCTTAGGATAATATGGTTGCAGTGATTGGTAGTGCCAGTCAATCCACACTAGATTTTGAGGATGTTGTTGCATCTTGGTTATCATAGTAAGTGAGGAGGACATTCATGGAGGGTGTGATAAAAGATGTTTGATATGTGAGAGGTCATTCCCAAGAGAGAAAAAATAGGTCTTCTAGGGGTAGATTTACGTCTAGGGGCAGACCTAAGTCTAAAGGAAGATCTAAATCTGCAGGACACTTTGAAAGTAAATGTTGGAAATGCAGTAAATATGGGCATTATACAAAAAATGCAGTTCTAAAAGTGTTGATAATGCTAAGGGATCAGATGGTGCTCCTTCCACTTAAACAAAAACATATGCAAATGAAGGAGGTAATGTTTACTTGGCATCTATAGGTACACATGCAGATAATATGGTTGATCAAATCAAGTTCTTCATTTCATATGATTCCTCGCAAGGAATATTTTTGTGAATATGAGTAAGTACAATAGAGGTGATGTTTTCCTAGGAGATGACTCGACAACCAAAATCATATAATGTGGAAGGGACAAGCTATTACTCAAAGATGGAAGGATTATAACTCTTCCTAGGGTTTTGCACATTCCACATATGGCTAGGAAGTTAATATATGTAGGTTATATAGGTGATGCAGGTGTGCATACTATATTTGAGAAGGACACATGCAAGATGGTTCAAGGAGAAATGGTGTTGATGTGTGTTGGAGTCATTTTCAAACAACACATCATTTATTTGGGATTAATATCCTAATTTACCACTTATCCTAAATATTTTGACTCATATATGTGCTTACATCACCAACATATCATCATTTTCAGTCAATTGGGCCTCCTCCTTCATTCGGGGAGCCAATTGGGCCATCAATATTAGTTAATTGGGCCTCCTCCATCATTCAGGGATCCAAATGATGTGATTTGCATGACTAAAGTGCCCTACTTAGTCCAACTGACAACATTTAATATTATATTCAGCTAACTGGAGTCAGAAAGGCACCCTCCTACTCTGTTTGACCTTATTTGGTGTAATTCCACCTAAAAATCAGTTAACTGAAGTAAAAAAGGTGCCCTCCCCTAATTTTGGGAAATCAATTGAGTTATAAACTTAGTTAGACTCAGTTTGACAGTTTCAAAGTCTGTTAGAGTCAATTACATGGTAGTTAAGTGGTTAAATGATGTGTTGAGTGGTGTTAACTGACTAGTAAGCCACTCTCATGCATTCAATTCGAATGACCTCTCTAGGATTCGAATTGCTGGGCTATTATTGCCAATTGTTACACATTGTAATTATCTTCTGAGTTAATGATAATGCATGACTGCTACAAACCTTTTGCACCAGTGTTTTGACACATAATTTTCCGCATGCATCTCTAGTAACTGTTGTTCTTGTTTCCTAGATCTGTTGTGCTTGAATTTTACATGGTATCATATCCATGGCAGGACAAGGAAACTCTTCTACAGATTTTTTTAGATTAAGCTTGAGCAAAATTGCTCAAAATTATTCCAACACTGCACAAGAAGCATAAAGTTTTCCACATAAATCCTGGATAATTGTGCATCTGGTTTATGAAGCTTGCTTGCTAGGCTATGCCGGGTGTGATGCAACTTGAAAAGTGCATGTTGTCGACCTAAAAATTGTTGGTTTGTTTTTTACTACAGGTTTCTCAAAGCCTCCTATTGCATTCGCTATAGCTAAGATGGACTTTTATTCAAAGCATCTTCTTACTCCTTTCAACTATCATCAATGGAAGGATGATATAGAGATGATATTGGGCTCCAAGGGACTCTACAGAGTTACTATGGGCACAAAACCAAAGCCTAATGCAGCTATATAGAAGTCCAAGTTCTTTAATAAGCTTGATGAAGCTTATGGTTTCTTATGTCTCAATATTTCAAAAGACCTTCTTTTCCATCTCAGCGGATTGAATACTCCAACAAGAGTATGGGAACAACTTTCCAAACTCTTCGACAAGTAGGATGAGATGAGGGATTATTAGTTAAAGAATGAATTGATTTCCCTAAATCCTAATTTTTTTGAAACCATCAATGATTTTTTCACCAAGTTCAAGCATTTGGTGCTTCAGTTGAAGCAATGTGGTGAAGAGAAGAAAGACGATCAGTTGATCCTCTCAATCCTTTCAAAACTAGGAGCAGCTTATTCAGTGTTTGTCTCTACCTTTCATTCGGGAAAACTCACCATTATGAATTGGAAGATGCCATCCTTGAATGCATTCATTGAGTCCTTAACAAAAGAGCATGACAAGCTTGTTTAGATGGGGTCCATGAGATCCTCCAAAGATAAAGCCTTGTTTGTTGGAGGACCCAAGGCTACGAATGGTAAAGGAAAGCAAAATTAGAAGGAGAAGGCCACGTTTGATCATCCTAAGCAGAAGGAGAAGACCAAGTTTGATCATCCCAAGTAGAAGGAGAATACCAAGCAGTCAAATGAGCCCTCAGGCTCAAGAAAATACAAGCAAAGGGGAAAGGAGAAGACAAAGTGTTCTTACCGTGGCAGGGGATTTCATCTTGAAAGCTCATGCATGAAGAATACTATTGATCAGATGGCCCTTCTTTTGGAGAAGAACAATATCATTGTTCCAAATGGCGCAAGGAAGAAGGAAAATGGAGACCGGAATGACCATCCAGAAAGAGGTCATGCACTCATGGCAAGTGTTTCGAATCCAAAAGCTCTTCTCATAGATTCAAGAGCTTCGAATCACATGGTTGCAAGCAAAGACTCTTTCTCATCATTGGAATACAACAGCTGCATCTCCATACACATGGGAGTTGATTCACAAATTTAATCGAAAGGAAAAGGTACAATACACTTAGAAGATGGCAGTTTTCAAAATGTTCTCCACGTTCCTTCTCTAGATTCGAACCTGCTTTCTGTGTATCAAATCACACACACTTGTTTTCCCAAGAAGGTTGTATTCATCCCTAATGATGTTGAAATTTCTGAGATTAGCACTAGAAAACTCATTACAACAGGCAAGGCAAATCATGTTGCAAAAGCATATGAGTTTTCCCAATTTTTGTCGTATTCATAGCCAAGTGCCCTGCGGTGAACGTATCCGTTCACTAAGTTAATAGTCGAATCCGACTCTCATATTGAATAATAGATAAGAATAATATATTTTATTGATATTGATAAATTACAATAAGATCGCCTTTTATAGGGCTTGAGGAAGCATAGTGAAGGGTTACGCCCTTTCACTTAGTAACCTAATAAACTATTAATTTATAATTAATAATATTAATTAAATATTCATAGCATTGCCTTCCCCTTAGGAAAGCTTTATCCTCAAAGCTTGAGTATTTTCCTAATGTCGTTCGTCATTCAGATTCAATGTCGGTATTAGAATCAGACGTGATTTCTTGTGTAGAGACTTGCACTTCCTTTCCATTGATGATTTTGCACTGTATTGTCTGATTGTTCCTACATTTATGGCCTGGGATCCAATCATCACCGCATCGACGACATATGTTTTTCTTCTTTTTTCTATTATCAGAGTAACTGTTAGATGACTTTGATCTATTTTCCATTTCATAGGCATATGATTGAGGTTTGTGGCATTGATGGCCGGGTGACCAAGTATCTGCACAGTACCTACATTGTGTCTCTTTTTCTTGTCGATAATGGTTATCACCTCTTGTTTTTATTCCTTCCAATTTGCGTTCTGCGGCTTTTGCTTTATGTCTTGCTACCTCTACGTTAGGTATGTCATGTAACTTTAACTCTTTTTGGAGGTACGGTTTTAGACCTCCTAAATAGGTTTCGAGTCTTTGTTTGTCGGACAACCCAAATACTCGTGTCGATAAGGATTCCCACTGATGTGTGGATTCCTCAACGCTTCCAATCTGTTGTAATCTGGTAAGTTTACTGAAAAATTCATCTTCTTTGATACCTTGAAACCTATTAAAAAAATCATTTTTGAACAAGTTCCAGGTGTAGGCAAAATTGTCTCTCTTCCACCATAAGTACCAATTATAGGCATACCCTTCCATATGCATTGACGCATATTTCACTTTCTCCTCGTCAGATTGAATATTGTAAATGTCGAAGTATTCTTTTGCTTTGTTTAGCCAAGCAACGCATTGGTCTTCACTTCCATTGTATTTCGACAACTCTATTTTTGCCTTAGGTGGGTACACTATGTAAGGGTGATATTGATTCCCTTTTGCTTTATGGTTTGATGGTGGATCAGAACTACTGGATGACGTAAGTGACATATTTGAACTGCTTCGTTGTTGGCGGTGATTTTTGTCTTTTTTATTCTCTACTATCTTATTGATAGCTTCTATTTGACTGTTTAATCGTGCCTCCATATCTAGCAGTACTTTTGTTTCTATCTCTTGCTTAAGCGTCGCATTGTTAATCTTTATTTCTTTTTGCAATTCTTCTTGATTCTTGGCAAGTGCTTCCTATGTGAAAATATGAAACGAGGCATCTAGCATGTCTGGACTACTGACTTGGTCTGTCTTAGGCGTTAGTCTTTGTAACATCTCCATTAATATATTATGGTTCTGCGTCAAGGTGCTCAAGTTCTGGGTTATGGTGTTTATGTTTTGAGTCATAACACTCATTTTGTCATCCAAGTCTTTTTGTTTTTCGTTTAGAGTGTCAATTTTTTCACTCAACCTTCTTTCTAGTACCAGAACAACTTCATCTTTGATTTCTTTTTTAAGCACGACATTGTTATTTTTTTATCTCTTCCTTTAAATCTTCTTGAAACACTTTCTCAAGTTTGTCCATTCTGGAGTTTAGACCTTCGACGATTTTTAAATCTCTAATTTGGTCTTTTTCTAACCTTTCTAGTCGGTCTCGTAACTCGGCCATGATTCTTGACCTGGTGTGGGGAGGTGAATATTTGGAATCAATCTTGGAGTAAGGATAAGAGTTAGGGTTAGGGATAAATAACACAATAAATATTATTAAATTATAATAATAATTTATTATATATATTAAAAATAATAATACAATAATTACTATTTAAATTATAATAATTTTATTATGTAAAAAAATATATAATAATAAAGATTTCTTATTCATTTTTTTGTGTGTTTTGAATGTATGCAGGTCGTTGGGAATGGCGGGGCGGTGGAAGAGTGCAGAGGGGAATGGAGGGAAAGTTAATGACGCAGAGGGAGGGTGAATGTAGTGAAGTGGAGTGTGAAAGGAGTGAGTACGTGGAAGGAGGGTGATGGAGGTCGGCACGTGAGGGATGACGAAGGAATGCGGATGAGGAGAGACTGCGTGGGGAAGCAAGGGAGGATTGGTGTTTGGGGAGGGGCAGAGAAGAGGATGGCAGCAGCGAGTAGGTGAAGGAGGAGCTCGATGGACGGGATGGTGGCTGGTGGGAACGATGTGGAAAGGAGCAGTATGCAGTGAGGGATGGCGATGGTGAAGTGGGTGATTGGGGTTGGAGATGGGAGATTGGGCGGGGAAGGAAGGAGGAGGGCGTGCAAGCGCGAGATGGCAATGCGCAGGCCACGGGGGCTAACGGAGGTCGGTGCGGGGGTGGCTGATGGGATGACGCAAAGAGGTAGGCGACAGGATGATGGGGAGATGGATCGTAGGTTGGAGGATAGAGGTATGTGCGTAGGGAGCAGAAGTGTGGAGTAGTGCTGCGCAGGGAAGTTTATGTGGAGTATGGAGCAGTAGAGACTGCAGCCGGACGCAAGCAGTGTGTGCAAGAGAGTGGCAGCCTGTGCAACGATCGGTGGGAACGGGGAGCTGGAGTGGAGAGGTGATAATTTCGTGGAGATAAGAAGAATTACGGGAGTGAGTGGAATGGTGGAATGAGGAGCCGAATCCGAGCTCGCTGGAGGAGTTGATGAGCCAAGTTCGAGCTCAGAGTGCAGGAGCGAATCCGCTCTGATACCAAATGCGGTGAACATATCCGTTCACTAAGTTAATAGTCGAATCCGAATCTCATATTGAATAATAGATAAGAATAATATATTTTATTGATATTGATAAATTACAATAAGATTGCCTTTTATAGGGCCTGAGGAAGCATAGTGAAGGGTTACGCCCTTTCACTTAGTAACCTAATAAACTATTAATTTATAATTAATAATATTAATTAAATATTCATAGCATGCCCTTCTGACTCATGGAAATGAGGTTAGCCGGATATGGCATGAGAGGTTTGGACACATTAATTACAAGTATTTGCAGGTGCTACAAAATAATTCGAAGGTTGAAGGCCTTCCGAACATCAAATCCTCAAAAGGGATATACAAAGGTTGCATTATTGGCAAGCATATTGAGCACAAGTTCGATCGAGGAAAAGCTTGCACGACTTCTTGTATTTTGGGGCAGATTCATAGTGATATCAAAGCTCCATTACCAAATACATCCATGAATGGATCAAGGTATTTTCTCGCATTCATTGATGACTTTTCCAGGTTCACATGGGTCTACTTTCTCAAGAACAAATTGAAAGTGTTTGAAAGGTTCAAGAATTTCAAGGCTTCTGTTGAGACTACCACTGGGAGCAAGATAAAAAATCTTAGATATGATAATGGTGGAGAATATATCAAAATTGAGCTTCTGCAAATTTGTGTGGAAAATGGAATCCAAATCTAGCACACAGTCTCCTACACACCTCAGCAAAATGGTGTAGCGGAAAGGAAAAACCGAGAATCGAAAGAGATGGCTACTTGTATGCTTGATTCGAAAGGTTTGGCTTCGAATATTTTTGATGAGGCCATGAATGTTGTTGCATACATTCAAAATAGAGTTCCACACTCATTCGTCAAAGGTCAAACTCCTTTCGAAGTCTACATTGGTCACAAGCCTGATGTGTCACATCTCAGGGTTTTCGGGGTCCACTGCATGGGCTAGGATTCTGATTGAGAAGAGAAGATATTTGGAACCACAAAGTACTAAGTGCATCCTCATTGGATATGCTAAAGAATACAAATGATACAAACTCATGGATATAATATCCAAAAGAACATTCATCGAGAGAAGTGTGCAATTTGAAGAAGCGCGTCATGATCTACAACTAGGGGAGGAAGAAACTGCCAAATTGCTTCCTCTTCCGAAAGAAGATTCGAGAGATGATACTTGTAACATCCCGATATTTTCATAAAAATTTAAAAATAATTAAATTGCCATAAAAAGCTAATATTTGTAAATTGCAGAAATAATAATAATTAATAAAGTAGTAATTAAAAATACGACGCTTGGTAGGAAACAATTTAATTGCTGTGTCTTTTTCTCTTCTGATGGCGTATCGTGTCAGTGACACATCATGAATCCAATTAATGATTATTTTCTTTATTTATATGCTGAAATGATTGAAAATTCTTATGCATTTGGAAACTGAATTCTTCTCGACAAGTACTGAAAGTTTAATTTTTCTGGGCGATGATGAAAGGGGTCCCACGAGGTGCCCCAAGGCTTACTTAGCTACTCAGCTAAAGCATTGTACTCGTCCTACATGCGTAGATTCGCAGGTAAGAGATAACGATCAAATTCAGAATGTCTAATAACCATGATATCAATAAAAACTGCGTATGATTTTCGACACTACAGGTATGGTCTCCTTCCAATTCTGTAAGATGAACCTGACTATCTCAAAGACTGCAGATATTGTCAATCTTAGGGTGTGCTTGTTATGAATGTTTCCATTATGTGTTTATGACTTTACGTGTGGTCATTCCATAAATGACTTGCAGCTGTTAAAATAATTCTTTTATAATTTTTTACGGTGACAAGTTTAGGACAAGGGCACATGGTCCTAAGCATACTATAGAATGAGTGATAAGGTGGTTCTGGTCTCTATTACCCGGGCAATTAAAATGGTGATGCATTAAGAATTAATACCCTACCATGCAATGTATGCGATGGGTCCTTGGGCGGCAGCCATACCCTAAGGGTGTATTCATATAACTTATGGTGTGAACAAAGCTTTAAGAGCTTTACAATGATTCTTATGATGAACTTTATAGTAACTTTATATGTTGGGGCGGAGTCAATCCATGCCCTATGATTGATCGCGACCTTGGTGGATATTCATATGCTATGAGTGTGCTCGAAATTGATTAAATGGAATCATATAAGACCTTTATTATATGCTATTGATGGACGTTATACCTTTATGTCATTTATATGTCGATGCTATTAATGTTGATCCGTATGGCTGGCAAGTGGAATGATGGCACTACAAAAGCCTGCGTACAAAGTCGAGGGTGTAGTAAATGATTGAGTTTGCAACTAAACTGCCTGGCCATCGTGTTAAGGATATTGTTACGTGTAAGTCGTGATGGATGATTCAGCGTGTGATGAGGTTTGGCAAGCTGAGTTGTAACAGGCCTCCTGCCCTGGTGTGAACCGAAATGGCAACTTCATGGCTTGGGAGGTAGATGGGTGAGTTAATACCGCATCTACCACCCTCCATCGTGGCTTGATGAAAATGGATCTTCGTCGTTGATCGTTGTGTATAGGGATTGAGGTGAACCCTAACGTAACTTATGGATTCTTGTAACGTTTTCTTGGTCATTGTTTCAGTGGTAGGGTTTGGGAGGTGAGGCCAACCGGCCAAGAGGCACTTAGGGTTTTGATGTTTTTCTATCCTCCTTCAGGCTCGATCCCGAGACCAGCAGCAACCTTCGGTCTGTGAGTGATTGTTATCCATGGAGGCCAAGTCTGGAAATGATTTGTGTAGCAATCTACAGGTGGGATGAGTGCGTCTGTCGTGGCGTTGTAGTGACTTGCAAATCTGGGGTTTTGATCGGGTTGTAAGTTTCAATTGTATCACACAGAGTGGCCTTCGAGCTGGGTGCTTCTCCTTCGCAGTGGATGGACGCTGGCTTCGTCAAGCCTCTGTCACGACTCAGGTATCGTAACGTTGCAAGGGTTTTCAAATTATTCTTTGTTGCATGCATTACTATCTCATGATTCGATATTTAACTCAGTGTATGGTTGTTGGCAGGTAACTCTCGGCGAACAACAGGGTTCCAGAACAGATGGTGAGGAGAAGAACTATAACGAATCCACCGGTAAGCTTCGGTGGTATCCCTCCCTTAGTGGGTCCCCTGGAATCGGACTTGATGAGCAGAGTGTTGGTAGGATGCCTTCACGGCAGTGGCTTTGTCTCGCCTGCAGAAATTGGGGAACATTACTGTTTTAAGTTTTGTTGATAGTGTAGATGATGTAAATGTTTAAAATGTATGGCCGGCCATTCCTTAGCTCGGCGAGCTTGGTAGGCTTAAATCCTCGTGTTTGCAAAGAGTCTTACAGCTTTACGTTTTATGTCTATCGTTTTGGTACTCCTGTGTTGATGGAAGAAGAGATACGTTGACTGTAATTTTGTTTCGGCATTAGCTGTGTGTGTAAATAGCACTGGGTTTTGAATGGAACCTTCAGCAAAAGAATGCGGCAAACTGTAAGATGCAACCCGCATTAATTTAAATGGAAATGATAATTATTTAGGGTTTAATGGCTATGTATGGTGTTTTCAAATTCTCGTTTTCGAATCTGTAAATGGAAGCCTGTTTTAAGTTGTTTAATTAAATAGTGGCTATAAGCCGAAAGTGATCTACTTGGCTTACATTGCATCTGTGCATACATGAATTAAGCCGAGAATGGAAAGGAATTGGTTTTGTTTGAAAACATAAGTGATAATGCTAAACCCTAGCTGTCGATGTTAATGAAGTCTGCTGGTCTGTAATGATGTTAAGGAAACAAGAATAATAACTCTTGATTCTACAGTTAGGTCATCTAATGGTAATGAAACGTTTGATTTGGCAGCTGCTTACATGTTTGTAAATAATAGTGTAATGAGGCAGGACAACCCTGGTTTGGGTGTAAAGATACTGTAACATGTTCTGTCAAATCAATAATGCTATGTTCTTCTTGATTTTAATAACATGATATCCTACGATGTAAGTTCTGCCACATACAGTTAATAATACAGAATCAAGAAATATACAATGTAATCATCAGTTAGTTTAATTTGCCTATTAGTACAACAGTTTGTCTATTTTAATTCTATATTCCTGTATTCGTCCAGTTTGGACCTCTGATGAAATGATAGAATAACATAGTATCTTTCTTTCTTTCTTTCTGCACAACATAATATAGTGAAGACAATATTTTCTATAAAATCGATCAGATTCTCAAAACAATAAGAAAATAGAAAAGTGGGAATATGGTTAAACAGAATGCATGATATTGTTTTCTTTGAAGAAATAATTAAAGACCAGTAAACCTTAGTTGTTAACACAATGTCCACCTTCAAAAGTAAGAAAATAACCTATTTCTATGACTAGTTTCGGGTAGGTTGTTCAGCATACAGATTTGAACAGTAAAAACATTGCATGCAAGGATCTAATCTACAGCTGCTAAAATATAAGATGCATGAGGAACATAAGTCTGTGCATGGGTGGTCTTTTTGGTTTAGATATTTAGATGCATGCTAGGTTTCACTTTTAACTGGGCATATTTAATGCTACCTCTCTGTACTGGAGTACGATGCAGCTCCACACATGGGGAAAAATGCAGAGGAGTCATTTTATCAGTTCAGTAAATCTAAATTAATTAGGATCTAACATTTTACTGCTATTGATCATTAATAACATTACTAAGCCATTTTTAGAGAGCATTCATATGATTGAAAAAGAAACACAAAAGAATAGAACCTGAGTGTAATGGGAGGAACAAATCAACCAAGAAGCCTGTTCCACCCAACCTGCTCCTAAGCAGCCAAGCTGTCTGCACTTAGGAACCCCGAGCCTACAGAATTGAATAGTAAAAACATTGCATGCAAGGATCTAATCTATAGCTGCTAAAATATAAGATGCATGAGGAACATAAGTTTGTGCATGGGTGGTCTTTTTGGTTTAGATATTTAGATGCATGCTAGGTTTCACTTTTAACTGGGCAGATTTAATGCTACCTCTCTGTACTGGAGTACGATGCAGCTCCAGGCATGGGGAAAAATGCAAAGGAGTCATTTTATCAGTTCAGTAAATCTAAATTAACTAGGATCTAACATTTTACTGCTATTGATCATTAATAACATTACTAAGCCATTTTCAGAGAGCATTCATATGATTGAAAAAGAAACACAAAAGAATAGAACCTGAGTGTAATGGGAGGAACAAATCACCCAAGAAGCCTGTTCCACCCAACCTACTCCTAAGCAGCCAAGCTATCTGCACTTAGGACCCCCGAGCCTATCCACTGATCCACCAGGAGGAAGGAAGTTTTGAAGCTTAGGGTCTCTGCTTGCAGCAGCAAGAAAATATATATATCCAGCCTTACAGGCTTAGAAATCAATGGGACCAGCACCAACACCTCTGGTCTGTCCTTCTCATAACATTGCAAACTTATACTTGCACTCTCCACAGCCTCCCCTATTCGAATCTCTCAGTCATCACCTGATGAGCATGAGGAATGTTTCTGCAGAAAACATTGTAAGAGCTCCCTGCTCAATTCGAATTGCCCTTTATAGGCTGCCTAGGTCTTTTTGTAATTAACTGGTCATTAGTGAGCTACCTGCTCACCTCCCTCCACCTGGAGGGGGAAATGCCACAAAATTAGGGGGAGTTGTCCCATACCAACAGCTAATGGTAGAGTGCAAATGCTGCCATTTGTCCCAATCCTTCCAACAACTTCCATTCCTCCTAGTGGGCCAGTGGATACTCTTGTAACAACTTTCTTGAGTGTTTGTCTCCCATTTTTATTTATTAAATAATAATAATGAGTCGTTAAATTCATCTTTGACCTAATTGGTCATAATTACGAAACTTGTAATTATAATTTAACACAAAGTATTTTTGCAAAAAGGATAATAGTAGAAAATAATTATTCTAAAAAATTGGGTAGGTGACAATACTGAAAGTTTATGTTCTGATATTTCTGATATTATGTCTGATATTAATGAACATTAAGAATCAGGTTTAGATTCAAATCCAGATGATCCCCCTTAGTTTCCAAAGTGGGCGAAAAAGACTTTCACATCTGCCGATTCTAACATTGGAAATCGTGTCGATCCAAGAAGAACTCGAACATAATTTCAAAGAGAAGGTATGGCTCTTTCATATGTTGATCCATTGCTGTTCGAAAACTATTTTTTGATGGTTGGGTCAGATCCTAAATCATACTACCATTCCCAACGAGATCCGGGATGGAAAACCGCCATGGATGAAGAGTACAGTTCTCTTCAGAAAAATGCAACATGGGAGCTAGTTTCACTTCCACCTAGGAGGAAGTTGGTTCAATACAAATGGGTCTACCAAACCAAGGTTGTTGATGATGTTTCAAATTGCAAATAAAAAGCCAGGTTTGTCACAAGTCCATGGTGTGGACTACACAGAAAATTTTGCACCGGTTGCAAAAATGGACTCAATCTGACTAGTTTTGGCAATTTCCGCATCCAAGTACTGGGAGGTGCACCACATGGATGTGAAGAGTGATTTTATTCATGGGGATCTTCACGAAGAGATATACATGAAGCATCCCAAATTTTACATATTAGATCCGTCAATTGTTTGCAGATTAAGGAAATCTTTGTATGGTTTAAAACAGGCCCCAAGAGCATGGTATGCAAAGACGGATTCCTTTCTTTTGTCGCAAAACTTTGCTAGATGCAAATCAGATACGAATGTGTATCTACAATAGCATGAAGGTAATTTTCTGATAATTTTACTTTATGTTTATGATCTATTGATTACAGGAAGCAGTCTTGCTTCGATCAACACAATAAAACCGCTTTATATTGATATGAGTGATTTAGGCCTGCTGAAGCAGTTTCTTGGTCTCAAGATCACTCAAAATTTTGATGGGATCATTATTTATCAATAAAAATATGCTTTGGACCTGCTAAATAAGTTCAATATGGCGGAATGTAAAGTTGCACCATTCCCATTCCTCTCAGGAATCAGCCTTGAGGATGGTGATTCTACACCGTTGGTGGATTCTATACTTTATCGACAATTGATTGGTAGTCTTTTGTATCTGACACACTCTAGGCCTTATATTTCTTATGCCGTGAGTGTTGTGTCAAGGTACATGCATCATCCCCATGAGCTTCACTGGAAGGCATCCAAAAGGATCTTGCATTATGTGCAAGGTAAGAGACATTTTGGCATTCACTATGTTGCGGATTCCAATCTTGACTTGGTTGGATTCACTGATTCAGATTGGGCGGGTGATAGCATTGATCGGAAGTCCACTTTTAGATATGTTTTCATGATTGTCACAGGGCCTATTTGTTGGTCAAGCAAAAATCAGGCCGCCATTTCCTTATCTTCAGTAGAGGTAGAGTATCGAGTAGTCAATGCTTGCATCCAGGCAGTTTGGTTGCGGGGTATTCTAGCAGGGTTTGATATTGGTATCACCACTTCTACTGTCGTTTTTTGTGACAATAAGAGTAATATCAAGATATCGATAGATCTGGTTCAGAGACAGAGGACCAAGCATACCAAGAGATTCACTAAGAAGAAGTTATCTTACCTTCATTCACTATTGGGGGTGAGTTCTACTATGGTGAGGACATATTATATCCTTCAATGTTCACTTTGAGGGGGGGTTTTCTTTCCCACTGGGTTTTTCGCTGTTTCCTCACTTAGAATTTTTGAGCATTTTTTGGATTATTTCTGTACTGGGTGACCTATGGCCTTTGTTGTCGGGGCCCTTTTATTATTTTATTTTACTCCTCTACATGAGATTAGCTTAAGGGGGGGTGTTGGAGTCATTTTCCAACAACACATCATTTATTTGGGCTTAATATCCTAATTTACCACTTATACTAAGTATTTTGACTCATATATGTGCTTACATCATCAACATATCATCAGTTTCAATCAACTGGGCCTCCTCCTTCATTTGGGGAGCCAACTGGGGCATCAATATCAGTTAACTAGGCCTACTCCATCATTCAGGGAACCAACTGGGGTGATTTGCATGACTAAAGTGCCCAACTCAGTCTAACTAACAACATTTAATTTACATTCAGCTAACTGTAGTTAGAAAGGCGCCCTCCTACCCAGTTTGACCTAATTTGGTGTAGTTCCACCTAAAAATCAGTTAACTGAAGTCAGAAAGGCGCCTTCCCCTAATTTTGGGCAATCAGTTGAGTTCTAAACTCAGTTAGACTCGGTTTGACAGTTTCAGAGTATGTTAGAGTCTATTACATGGTATTTAAGTGGTTAACTAATATGCCGAGTGGTGTTAATTGACTAATAAGCCACTCTCATGCATTCAATTCGAATGACCTCTCTAGGATTCGAATTGTTGGGATATTATTGCCAATTGTTACACATTCTAATTATCTTCTGAGTTAATGATAATGCACGACTGTTGCAAATCTTTTGGACCAGTGTTTTGACACACAATTTGTCGCATGCATCTCTAGTAGATGTCGTTCTTGTTTCCTAGATCTGTTGTGCTTGAATTTTACAATGTGGGGAGTTCATATTGGAACTATGTACAAGTTTATAGGAATCACTTTCATTGATGGGTGTAATAGTTCTATTGTTTACAAGGATAACAATGCATAAGATATGACTTCTATCATCCCTGTAGATAAGACAATGCTATGGCATCAAAGATTGAGACATATCGAAGAGAAGGGCCTTCAAGAATTACATGGTAAAGGTATGATTGTATGTTTGATTGCTCATTAGATTTTGATTTCTATGAACATTGCATATATGGTAAACATAATCATGTGAGATTCCCATCTGGTGCTATAAGGGAAAAAGGAATCTTGGATTTAATACATAATGATGTGTTTGGACCTATTCATGTTACATTGGTAGTATGTCTTTGTATTATGTTCCATTCATTGATGATATCTCTAGGAACACATGGGTCTATTTCCTTCATAACAAATCTAAGGTTTTCTGTAAATTTAAAGAATTTAAAGACCTTATAGAAAACCGGGGTAGAGAAGAAAATAAATGGTTTTAGGTCAAATAATGGTGGAGACTTCTATAGAAATGATTTCAATGAATTTTGTAAGAAATGTGGAATAGTGAGGCAAAATACTACTCCATTCACATCTCACTATAATAGAGTTTCATAAAGATGAATCGAACATTGATGGAGAAGAAAAGGATTATGCTTGGTGGTGTAGGGTTATCACATGAATCAGGGGTAGAGGTAGTTGATACTACATCTTACTTTTTAAATCGATGACCTACATCAACGTTGGTTAAAAAAACTCAACATGAGGCATGGATTGGTAAAATGTCCTCTCTTAAACATCTCAGAGTTTTTGGTTGTTATGCTATGTGTATGATCCAAAGGAAAAAAGGAGTAAGTTGGATAATAAAGTTGAAAAATGTATCTTTATTGGTTATAAAGATGGTATAAAATGTTATCAACTTTGGAACCCATTAAAAAGAAGACTGTTTATAGTTGGGATATTGTATTTAGAGAGGCTAGAGTTCCTCCCAAACAGGAAGTCGAACCCAAGGAAGAAGAACCAAAGGCATTAGAGTTTGAGTTGGAGGGTGAAGAATCTGATTCGATGGAGGAAGATGGACAAGAATAGGAAGAAACTCAAGTTCCAACCTTGAGGATGACAATTTGTCCATAGGCACACAAGTTTTATTGATATGGAGAAAAATAGTTACATAAGACACATGAGGGCTAAGAACCAAATCTACCTCATGCGAAATGGGTTTAAACAACCCAAGATAAATAACTAAAATTTTGTTACCTAAAACTGACTAAGGACACCTCACATACTCACGTGAGTGTGTAGGTGTCCTTTTACAATAAATTTTTTTAAGCTAAAAAACCTAAACCTATGTTGTGGATCATAATTTTTAACAATCCCCCCTTTGATCCAAAACTTATTTATAATGAATACCAAGTTCATTGTTTAACTTAGTGAATTTAAGCCTTCCAATATATTTGGCGAAGGCATCCGTAGTTTGATCTTCCGATGGACAATACTTTGGATTAATGATTTCCTTGATGATGGGAGTTCGGATGTAATGATACTTAGTATCAACATGTTTTGTATTCGAATGAAAATTTGGATTTTTGCAAACTTGATGGCTGATTGATTGTCGATAAATAATGAAGTAGCTTCCTTTTGAACAACTTTAAGATCCTGTAAAATTCTCCGTAGCCAAACTATTTCACAAGATGCTTCCCAAGCTGAGATATATTTAGCTTATGTTGTAGAATTTGCAATCGTGTACAGTATTTTACAACTCCATGACACAACAGGTGATCCCATATTCATTAAGTCACCCAAAGTAGATGCTCTATCACCAACATCTCCAGGAAAATCTGAATCGATGTGAATAGCCAACAACTCTAAAAAAAATGTTCCGTTCAAACTCAAGTCCAAAATATTTTGTTCCTTGAAGATACCTTAGTACCATTTTTGTTGCATTCCAATGACTTTCCCTGGGTTCCTGCATATACCTGGAAATAATGCTCACTGGAAAATATAAGTCTGGATGAGTATTAGTCAAGTAGATCAAACTTCCAATTAACTATCGATACATGGTACTACTGATAAGTCCCCCCCTCCCCCATTCAAACTTAGAAATTCTTAATGTTTGCTCCATGGGGGTAATAGCTAGATTACATTCCTCCATTCCAAACTTCTTCAACAATTCAAAAACATACTTAGTGTGAGAAATAAATATGCTTCTTTCTCTTTTAATAACTTCAATTCTAAGATAGGAATGAAGTAAACCCAAGTCTATCATTTCAAAACCTGTTTGAAGTTCTTGCTTCACCTGAAAAATATGATCATCGTTATTACCTGTTATCAAGAGATCATCAACATACATAACCAAAATGATTAAGTTATTTTCTTGGATTCGAAAATAGAAAGTGTCATTGATCTAAAAATTATTCAGGATCTTTATAACCAACATTTGCATGTGAATGTTTAGATGCTAAAATCCATTAAAAGGCTTGAATGACAATTTAAAGAGAAAAATTGAAGCACATAAAGCACATAAAAGAGATATGCAAACCAGAAAATAAAGACAAGAGTTGATAACGGAGTTCACCCTTCTTGGACTACGTCTCCGGGCCGCTTCCAATGGGAAGGCCGATCTTATTAAGTCTTCAAAGGTTACAAATGAGTTTTATGGAAACACCTCTGTTTACTGTCATTCAGAAGAAGAAATAAACAACACCATTGAATTCCTTGCGAAATTATGAGAAAAATGAGTATAAATTCGACCACCTTTTGCTGAAAACTCATCTAGCACACTTCATGAGAAATACCTTCTCTGCGCTGTACAGACTGTACCTTCTTTGCCTCAGGAAATGTGCACATAAATTCCATGTACCTGCCTTGGAAACTGTGCTAAAGTCTATCTCAGTTACTATGCAAAACTTGCACTTCTGTGTAAAACGCGAACTCTGTCTCATGGTTGGAAAACGTGGATTTTATAGTGTCTCGGCGCCTGCAACTTAAAATAATATTTCGCCATTTCCATCTCAATGGAGGGCCCGTGGTCAAACCCGCGGGCCTCTCCTTCACTTGTGCATTTTACATAGTGGCACATATATAATCTACCCTCGTTATAATATGGATAAGGTATATGGTTATATGTTTACATGGCTTCCACGTTGATTATTGTTGGCGCTTACTATGGTATAAGGTTCCACGTTGTAATGTTTGTTAGGATGTGGATATAACAAACATATGGTTTGATATATTATATGGTCAGCGCTTGTTATATAGATTGGTTTAATAAATGGTTACAATATGGTTTATGAAATATGTTGTAATATGGTTCACTAAGGGGGGGCTCAGTGTTGGCTTGGGTCAAGGGGGCCACCCCCTTTTTACACATTTCTTTGACCATATACATTTATGGGGTCATGGTGGCCTTACCACAAGGTTTGGGTTCGATTCCCATAGCCCCAAAATCACATCTTTTAACCATTTTAACCATCCTTGACGAAACTTCAAATGCTGACAACTTCTTCATCTGGAGGCCGTTTCATATGAAACGAACATTGACGAAAATTTGTCGACGAGCTCTTTACCAAAATAACCTTTGTACTTCTATTTGAAGACTTTAAACTTGATCGATGATGAGATGATTCTCCTGGATCAAACCTCCCCATTGAGAAGCTTTTGGACCACCCAAAGCATGGAATCATTCTGCAATCAAGTGAAGACATGTTCGTCTCACTTGTCCATTCTTGGAACCTGTACATCTGACTCAAAATGACAACAATCAACACTGCACAAATATTGTTAAGTACATTAACCCCTTTTTCAACACAATCATCATTCAATATTGTAAGGACTAACCATATACTGCTGATCAGTAATAAGCTGAATATCAAAATTGAACATGTGAAAGAGATTGTACTTAGATCATGCTTATGCTTTATCATAGGAACACTATCGACCATAGTAGATATATTGTGATGCAACGACACTTCCTCTTCATGCTTAGGATTATTTTCTTCCTTAACTTGCATAGACATAAGTGCTAAATTCTGACATGCATTAACAACCGTTTTCAATTGTTGTGTAGTTCCTAATGATTTGTCATTTTTAAATGAATGTGAGTGTACTATGTACTCAGTTTCTTTCTTAAACAAATGTTTTCGATAGAAGATTTCCTTTCGATCATATAAGTATGGGCTACCCAACACACTTCCACAGATATCTAGTGGAACCACATCAAATTCAACTTCATCTACAAACTTGGATGTAATTGCAAACTTGAGATCACATTGTCTTGTTACTTGTAATATTTTATCTTTGCATACCCAACCTAGTGGATAAGGTTTCTTGCCTTTTGAGGCCAAATCCTTTTGAGTTTTGCTCTCCCACCATATGAGAGCGCCCCCCCAAGTCGGAGAGAAGCTAATTGAATTTTCAAGCTATCTTCATCAAACTTTTGAATCCTACAATAAACTTCAATCTGACGGATCCAATTATCTAATGTTTCAACATTAAGTTCTCCATTATAAACAGGTAACTCAAACTTAATATCAAGCTTTAGTTGAGGCATATTGAGATCAATTTTCTGTTTAGGTGAGGCATTTAAAGAACCATTAAGGAAAGATGGTGATGATGGAGGAGATTTAGGAGGTTCTTCACCACCTTCTTCTTCTTTACCTTTTGCATGAGAAGAACCACCTTGTTCGCCCTTCTTCCGATCTTGGTAAAGTTCTTCCACCATACTTTGCATCCTCATGAAAGCTTTAAGAAAATCCCCTTCAAAAAGAATTGAAGAAATCCCATCATCTCCTTTTTCTGAAGCCATTTTCCTTCTTCTTGAGCCAATCTCAGTATCAATCTCTTCAAGCTCTCCTTCACCTCTTTGAAGCCTAGATCTTGTTAACATAAACAAACTCACAATGCAATGGTTAAGCTGCTCTGATACCAAACTTGATCTGAAAATTATTCAGGATCTTTATAACCAATATTTGCATGCAAATGTTTAGATGCTAAAATCCATTAGAAGGCTTAAATGACAATTTAAAGAGCAAAATTGAAGCACATAAAGCACATAAACGAGACATGCAAACCATAAAATGAAGACAAGAGCTGAGAAGGGAGTTCACCCTTCTTGGGCTACATCTCCGGGCCGCTTCCAATGGGAAGGCCGATCTTATTAAGTCTTCAAAGGTTACAAATGAATTTTCTGGAAACACCTCTATTTCCTGTTAGTTAGAGGCAGAAATAAACAACACCATTGAATTCCTTGCGAAATTATGAGAAAAATGAGTATAAACTCGACCACCTTTAGCTGAAAAACTCCTTTGGCACACTTAACGAGAAATACCTTCTCTGCACTGCACGGACTGTACCCTCCTCACCTCGGGAACTGTGCACATAAATGCCCTGTACCTACCTTGGAAACTATGTCGAAGTTTGTCTCGGTTACTGTGCAAAACCTGTGTTTCTGTGTAAAACCCGAACTCTGTCTCGTCACTCTTTTGGCTAGAAAACGTGGTTTTTATAGTGACTCGGCCCCTGCAACTTAAAATAATATTCCGCCCCTTCCATCTCGATGGAGGGCCCATGGCCTAATTGTAAAGATGAACTGCTTGAAGTCAGAGGTCCCGGGGTCAAACCCGTGGGCCTCTCCTTCCCTTGCGCGTTTTACATAGTGATGCATATATAATTTACCCATGTTATAATATGGATAAGGTATATGGTTATATTTTTATATGGCTTCCACATTGAATATTGTTGGCGCTTACTATGGTATAAGGTTCCACGTTGTAATGTTTGTTAGTATGTGGATATAACAAACATATGGTTTGATATATTATATGGTTAGCGCTTGGTATATAGATTGGTTTAATAAATGGTTATAACATGGTTTATGAAATATGTTGTAATATGGTTTACTAGGGGGGCATCGGGTTTACTAGGGGGGCATCGGTGTTGGCTTGGGTCAAGGGGCCCACCCCATTTTTACACATTTCTTTAACCATATACATTTATGGGGTCACGGTGGCCTTACCACAAGGTTTGGGTTCGATTCCCATATCCCCAAAATCACATCTTTTAACCATTTTCACCATTTTTAACCATTTTAACCATTCTTGACGAAACTTCAAATGCTGACAACTTCTTCATCTGGAGGCCGTTTCATACAAAACGAACATTGACAAAAATCTGTCGATGAGCTCTTTACCACGGTAACCTTTGTACTACTATTTGAAGACTTTAAACTTGATCGGAAATGAGATGATCCTCCTAGAATAGTCATCTGACTCACTGCGAATAAACCCAACTTTCTTTAAATAGGCATCCATTTTAGCACACCAAGCTCTGGGAGCTTATTTTAACCCATACAATGCTTAACCAAGTTACAAAATTTCCTTTCTTCTCCTATAACCTCAAAACCAGGAGGTTAAGTCATATAAACACCCTCCTACAAATCACCATTAAGAAAAGCACTCTTTACTTCCATTTGGTGAACATTCCATCCGTTATGTATAGCCAAATATAGCACAACCCTGATATAATTCTACTTAGTTGTTGGAGTGAAGGTTTCTTCATAATCAATCCCTTTTCTACCAATATTGACTTATACTTATCAAATTCACCATTTCCTGTGTACTTGATTATGTAAACCCAATTGCAACCAATGGGTTTAACATCCTTTGGACACTCAACAATATTCCAAGCCTGATTTTTTATCACGACATCATATTTACTTTGCATTGCTTCCCTCCTCCATTCATCATGTTCAACTACCTTAACAAACGTGGATGGCTCATTCGCAGAAAGAGGAAAATTCTGTGAACCCAAATTCCATTGATTCATTTGAGAACTCCTTTTACATATTTTATGTTTCTCACCGTACTTAACTTCCTGAAGTAACTTAGCTGCCCACTTTGGTGCCTTGTGTGCAACTTGAGATGATGATGAAGTACCTTCCACATAAATTTCATCAATGTTAACTTGATTTGAATCCTCTAAGTTAACTTGATTTGAATCCTCTAAGTTAACTTGTGAAGAATTTGTTTAATTCTTATCTTCAACCTGTTTATTTAAAGTCCAAGTCATATAAAAAAACTAATCATCCCTTGATTTGTTTAAGTGTTGCATTCATTGTTGTTCCTTAGATACTTTTTGTTCTAAGTTACTAAGTTGATTTTCAATTTCTTCTACACTTAGACTTTATGTTTCATAAAAAATAACATCTATGGTGACAATAAATTTTCCATCTAATAAAATTCTATACCCCTTCTTCTGTTCAGAAGATCCAATTAGAATGCATTTCATACTTCTAGAATCTAACTTTGTTTGCTTTTCTTTTGGAACAAGGGCATAACAAACTGAATCGAAAACTATGACATGTTTAATCATAGGTTTGAATCCATACCACTCCTCATAAGGAGTAATGCCATCCACAGATGAAGAGGGGGACTTATTTCTTAAATAAATTATTGTTTGTACTGCCTCAGCCAAATAACTTGAACTTAATCCTTTGAAGAAAATCATTGCTCTTGTCTTATCCAATAATGTTTGATTCATTCATTTTGTTACTCCATTTTGTTGTGGAGTATAGAAGTTAGTCAATTGTCTCCTTATTCCTTTTTCCTGGCAATATGTAAAGAATTCATTCGGTGTGTATTCACCACTATTATCAATTGTCAAAGTGGCAATTTTTTCCTTAGTTGTCGTTTCAACCACATTCTGAAAAGATTGAAACTAAGCAAATGCCTTTGATTTCTCCTTCAACAAATACACCCAAACCATGCTGCTAAAATCATCAATAAAGAGCAAAAAATACTTGCATCCACCAACTGAAGTGTCGAAAGGCCCACAAAATCCTCAACTTCCTTCAATAAGAGATGTAGACTTCAACCTTCAACATATTCCAATCAAGTCGAGCCAACCCTAACCGCACTCTGATACCACTTTGACAAAGTGTCCTCAGACACACAAGTTTTATTGGTATGGGGAAAAATAGTTACATAAGACACATGGGGGCTAAGAACCAAATCTACTTTATGCGAAATGGGTTTAAATAACCCAAGATAAATAACTAAAATTCCGTCACCTAAAACTGACTAAGGGCACCTCACATAATCACGTGAGTGTGTAGGTGTCCTTTTACAGTAAAGTTTATTAAGCTAAAAAACCTAAACCTATGTTTTGGATCATAATTTTTAACAGAGGATATATGTTCGCGAAAGAAGGAAATAAAAAGGTATATCCCACCTTATTTATGCTCTAATTTTGCTTTATCTTTTACTAATGATGATCCTAGATATGTTAGGGAGGCATTCGATTCAAAGGATAACAAATTTTGGAAGAAGGACATGGACGAAGAAATGGACACCTTGGATAAAATAAAACTTGGGATTTAACTGAGTTGTCGATTGGAAGAAAACATATTGGTAGCAAATGGGTGTTTAAGAAGAAATTAAATGTAGAAGGTAAGGTGGAGAAGTACAAAGCTCGCCAAGTAGTGAAGGGATATTCCAAAGTGGAGGGAATTTATTTCGGTGAGATTTATTCTCTTGATGCTAAATTAACTTATGTTATATTTCTTTTCTCTATTCCTGCTGCTTTTGATCTTGAAGCAAAGCAGATGGATGTGAAGACAACATCTCTGCATGGTGATTTAGAAGAAGAAATCTACACGAGACAACGATAGGGTTTTGTAGTAAAGGGAAAAAAGGAGTCGATTTCCAAGTTGAATATGTCCCTCTATGGATTAAAACAATCACTAAGAATATGGTATCAAAAGTTTGATGCTTATATATTGCGACTTGGTTTCTCAAGAAGAAAAGTTGATCACTGTGTGTATTCCAAGCAGGTTGGTGATGATTTTATTTATGTGGTCTTGGATGTTTATGACATGTTGTTGTTTGGAAACAACAAGGAAGTCACCGAGGATGTAAAATCCGATTTGTCTTCTAGGCTTGATATAAAATATCATGGTGTTGCAAATTTTATTTTGGGCACAGAAATTAAAAGAGATCGAGGCAATAGAAGACTTTGGCAGGTAAAATTTTAAGGATCCATATTTTTCTTAAAGTGTAGAAACTTTGGCGATTCTTACAAATTCTTAAATTTCCATCCATAAAATTTTTGGCGATATTTTTGTAAAAATATTCAAATTTATAAGGATTTTGAGTTCTCCTAGAGATGGGTGTGCTTTAGGGTTTGGAACAATGAGAAAAAAATCTCAAGTCTAACACATATTTTACATTCTTTTTTGTAATTGCATCTATCTAGAATAGTGAATAAAGATTTTATATAATTTATATACAATTTTGGTGATGTACAGAGTAAAATATTTGTATCACGTGGAAAATTAGCAAATCATTTTAGAAAAAATTGAAATTGGTGAATCGTTTTTTGGAAAAAAGGTCAAAAATTAGCCCATCGGCTAAAATCCGCCCCTCAAATTCCCCCTAGTCTCTGGTTAAGCCATATAAAATATATTGAGACAATATTGCAGATGTCTAAAATGTAGTAATATAAATCAATAAAGGTCCCTATTCACATGGGTGCAAATTTATATGTTGATCACTATCCAAAGACTCATGAAAAGCTATAAGATATGTCAGATGTTCCCTATGCTAATGTTGTTGGAAGTTTGATGTATGATATGGTTTGTAGACAACCAAACATTGGTCATGCGATAGGAGTTTTGAGCAGATATATGTCAAAACCATGGAAGGAACATTAGATAGCAGTAAAGAGGGTCTTTAGATATTTGCGTGGCACTTCAGGTTATGCAATCTGCTACTAAGGAAGGCCTAGACGTCATAATGATATAGATGTGCAAGGTTTTGTTGATGCAGAATGGGCTTGAGATATTGACCAAAAAAATCTACAAGTGGTTATTTTTTTTATCTTATTTGGTGGAGCAATCAATTGGATGAGTAAGAGGCAAAGATTAGTTTCATTTTCAAGTACATAAGAAAAATACATGGCAGCACTCATGGAAATAAGGAAGCCATATGGTTACAAATATTATGTTCAAGTAATGGTTTTTTTCAAAAGGCAGCGAGAATCGAGTGTTCAGTTGATTTTTTTTGTTCGTGGGACCTCAACATCCTCTTATTATAGGCTCTACAACTCTGTATATCCATCCTCAGACTTCTTACAGTCTCCACAAATTCTAATGGATTTACATATATTTTGTGCCCATTTGATTATGTTGTTGTATTTCCTACATTGACATGCTGACCCCAAGCATCATCTTCACGACGATAGGGAAAATCCCCTTCTTCCATTTTTACTCTTTTGTATTTTCTCTCTAACTTATTTTGTGACTAATTTTAATACCAAGCTATATCTGCAATGTGTTCATATTATATCATTTATTAAACAACCTTTAATTCGAGAAAATAAAAGTTTCCATATAGACATGTGTGCGTGTGTGTATTTTAATTATGGATTCCAGTTAATGGTCATTTATGTCAATACGATATACAGGCCCCTCTTTCCTAATACTTTGTTCATTCTCACAACACCAGATTATCCTTTTAATCTACCGATGTGGAAAACCTGCCAATGTGGCATGACAAATGGCTACCATTGTGGAAAAAGTTACCAACTTTCCATCATCTTATGAGGCCAAGACATGTGTTTTTTTGTTCCATCATCACAACCTGTCTAGTGACGCTATCATTGACCTACTTTTATCGTCAAATGTGGAACATTAATGATCCTTTTCTTTCCATCTTACATAATTATTTTCGTTTTCCAATGACGAAACCCAAATGCATCTTACCTTCGCATGAACAGTTCACATCAACTTGCTGAACATGCGTGATTAAATCCTAGCCATTCGCGCTCCTATACCTCAGATAAGGCACAATTACCTTCCCTTAACGTGAACAATCAGATCTGATTTCATTGTTAGGATTAAATCTCGACCGTTGCTGCCATACTATTTAAAATAATCATAGATCGCTTTTGTCGGTGTGAATGGTCACGATCGCTCGACCAAATTTCATGAATATATTTCCACAAGTATTTGTTTAACCAATCTATGTCAGAGAGATGCGGATGTCTATTTTACTTCCTTGCGAAGTCTATTTCTGTCTTGTCACACCAGGCCCAAATCTCTTTATTGTCTGGGTGCCAATTTTCTACAATCAACGGAACCTTTTCTTCCAAGCACATCACTATTTCAAGCACGACAACTCATCACCGATTCTTAGCGCGACAACGGAACCATTTGTTGGTTTACATAACTATCTTGAGGTTTTCTATAAAGACCCAGGTTCTTTGTGGTTCAATGAACCAACAAAACCCCTTTTCACCGGCCCTTTCAGCAACAATCTGCGAGCAAACTGAGGTCTCACCCGAGCCGAATTTATGGGGGCGCTGTGGAATCAGGTTTCCACAACTAGGTGATGAGTGTTCAAATAGATCTGTCAAACAATGCACTGCGGGACTCGCGCTGTCGACTGAGGATTGCGCGAAGCTTAACCCCTTCGCGGTCAACACTTAGTCTATCGTGCATCCAAGGACTGCGCGACGTCGGATGGTCTTTTGACGAAAGGACAACGCAATTGATAACTATGCTTCCTGTTCGGACTTAACCAACTTCAGCAACTTTACTTAGAATTTCCTATCCATTCATCAATTGCCTTAGGTTATTTATCTTATGACTTATGCAATATGACAACAAACAATATACTGCACATTTCCGGTGCTACTCTTCAAGTGAATCGCACGGCGCGAACTCCACTTACTTAAGTATTAACCTAGTATACTTATGCATTCATTCTGCCTTAGAAAGACTTATTCATCTAACATTCATCCACATATGCGATACTTAACATATTATTCCCATCTTCACTCTTTATGGCGAATACCTATAAAAGTACGTCATATTAACTGATAAACGAGATCTTAAGCATTCATTGTAAGCAAATATACAGATTCAAACACATAAAACAGTCACACAACACATAATTTAACGTGGTTCACCCCCAAGATGGGAGCTACGTCCACAGGAACTGTTGTTATATTAATTTGGGAAGGTACAACAGTTCCAGTCTCTGCACTAAGCTGCAGACTCTCTTCTCTCTCTGTAGGCCTCTGCGCACACAGCTGCAAAGCCTTTACAATCTTCTCTCAATAGTGATCAATGTTCAACAACAAAGACTAACAACTCATAAACATAAGATTCAACACCACATATATTCAATGAAGATTAACCCTTTTCCCTTACAAAATGTGCCTTTTTATAGATCATGCCCGTAGGTCATGTCTTTACAATGCATAGGAAAAAACCCTAAAGTTTCCCAAAACTGTCGCGGTTTTCCCTTAACCGGACTGTTAGGCTCTGATAGCGACTCCTCCATTGTGGCCATCCTCTGCGCATGGTCATGCCGCTTTCAGCCTTCCCTGTCGACCGCATGCCGACTGTTGCTTTCACCCTGTTGTTCCTTCTCTAACGACCTTGTGCGGCCAGTTCACGTCGTGCTTCCCTTGCTCGTGTGACCGGTCGCTTTCCTTCCACGATACTCCTTACCCATCTGCTTGGTAATCATGGAGCATCTTAACCAAAAATAGACCACCGATGGTCTTGCCGGAATATGTACCGCTTTCCTTCCAACATTCTACCTTGTCGGATCCCCGTGGATCAGGCTCTTCGTAGCGCGGTCTCTTCGCGGCGCTAGCTTCCTTACTCTACTAATGCTGCGCTGCGCTCAATCTTTGCAGCTCCCAAAACTGTCTTTGCCAAAAAGTCTTCAACTGAACTGCGCTCAACTTAGCAATTCCAAAACTGTTTTGTCAAAATTTCCTTACTTGGGCCGGGCCCAATAGTTTTTACTTCTTCGATTATTTTTACCATATGATATTTCTTCTAATGTTTAAGGTTCATCCTATTGATATGCCTTACTTTCTGCTAAATAGCTTGAGGAAAATGTCCATGCCTGTTCATAAAATCAAGGGCAATATCGATAGAAGTTTGTTTCACTATAGTTTGATCAAAATTCTTATTCACGATAGATTGAATGAATTAAATGATGACTGGGAAACATTTTTAGCCCGGAATCATTTTGGGGAAAATGCATAATTATCTAAGGTTAATCAAACTACTGAGGAACATAGAGTTTCGAGTCCTGGAAACCTTAATGATGAAGTGTCAGCCTGTAACATCTCAAACGACCAAGATTCTAATCTTGGAGACTCTCTTGACCAACACCCTCAATATCACAACTCTAAAATTAATTCTTAGTATTCATCTCGAAAAGATCAAAAGGGTAAACAGGTGGTAGATAGAATTGTCAAGACTGCAAATTCTGTCAGGAAGAAGGTGAAAAATTGAAAACCTCGATGAAATCAGTCAACCACTGATTGGGCTTGCCTCACGTTGAATCAATCACAACATGGCTGGTAGTCTTCCTTATAAGCCTTGGAAAGATCCACATGTCATTGGTCTCTTGGAATCTAAAGAATAACCTGCAAGTAAGCATCAATATGCTGAGATTCGTGACCAAGTACAACCCCAATTTACATATGATTCTACCTCTGCTACCAGGGACAAAAACCATAATGCTATACATGTTAAAGGAAATTCAAGAGAGGAAACCAGTAAATCAACCAATGATTATTGTAATTGTTCTTCTCCTAAAAAATCAACACCCTAATTAGAAGATAAACAAGCAAAGAAAATATCTTGGTTGGAAACCGAAGTTAAGGAAATTGAAATCCTTAATCATTATATGAAAATAGAAAACAAAAATCTTAGGGCTAGCTTGGCCAAACTTCTAAAAAATAAGGACCCGTAAAAAGAACAAAGGAATCTTGTGATTCACAAAGGGAAGAAATGGAATGATGAAAATAGGCTTAACAAAGAAAAGCTTAACAGTCTCAGAGTCAAATTAGCCAAGGGCAGGATATTGACACTTGTACATGTGTCAATTGATGCTACACCAAGATTTTAGTACTTTGTTTTCGTTATCACAATTTTGGGAAATTTTTGTCTTTGTGTTTATTTTTTCAGTCCAAGGATTAATATTTTGAAGGTGGTGATTCAAGTATTGTTGTCTATTGTTTTTGTCTTTACATTGATTATTTTTATATCGAGTACCTTCAGAATTAAAAATTCTTAAGGCAGTCTATCAAATTATTATTATCCTTGATATTCGTAGCTACGGAAATTTTCCATAGCTACCAAAATTAAACTGAAATTTTGACTTGAATTATGTTGTTAAACATGTGTCTCTCTTCAAATGGGTTGTTTGTGTTAGTTCGATGATGATGAGTGATTTTGTTAGCTGGATATTGACTTAAGTTTTGAAGAATCCAGAATTTAAACAAGTGCTTCCACACCCTTTTTTGCAGTAAGTGCAATCATGCTTTATCAACACTCTTCAAACAAACTTTCAAAATTCATGGAAATTCTTTGATCTTTGGTTTGGGAATATTTATGATTATAGTGACAAGTGTAACTTGTAATATCCCCAATTTTGAAAGTTTACACAATTTGGCCAATTTTCGAATCTTGGACTAGTGAAATCCCAAACTATCCCAAATGATCCCAAATGGTTTCAAATTTTGTATGGAGGGACTTAGGAGGATATAGGACACATTAATACATCTATCACACACCCAAACAACTTATATAACCATCCATGGTCTGCAATTTGCAAGGAAAGAAGTTTCGGGACAAGACTAGTTAATTTGAGAAGTGGAAACCCCCCCTAGGTCTTCCATTAAATGCTCTTCAAAACACTGTAAATCCTTCACTAATTCTTGGTATGAGACTTGGATATGTTAGAGGAAATTAAGGACAATATGTGTGCATCATTATATTTTGTTTTAGGTTCGAATAGGTATCCCAATGAACAACAACTTATAGAGTCTAGAATTTGTGGTGAAAATGGTGGACAAGGAGTCTCGAATTTAGTCATAAACCATAGTGACACTTCAGGGGTCCGCAAACATAATTTGTGCCATCAAAGTAACTTCATATATAGCTCATAACAGGGATAAATATATCAGCAAAATATGATATAAAACATGTACAACAACATTACAAAATCACTATGCAAATGCTATGGGGAAAATGGCTCGAATCTCTTTCTTGACTGGAAATATCACTTGAAATACATGGTGTTTCGAGCTGTGGCTCCCATGATATGGTTATTACAGAGTTATGCAGAAAATAAAATGTCCATAAGGTCTAAATATCAATCCTCCATTAGCTAGATGCAACAAGAAGTGTGCCATCACACTTTTACATGACATTGAGAGAAAGAGAAAACTAGCTCGAATATCAATGTTACTTGGAGAAATAGTGCATGAAGTGCTTAGTATTTCGAGTTGTGGCTCTCATGATCTATCCATTATAGAGTTATGCATCCATTAACAAGTTCATAAATTCAAAACAACAACCTTCCATTATCTATATGCAACAAAGAGTGCACTATCTCACTTTACATGAACATTGAGAGAAAGATAGGAGAATGATAGTAGAGAAGGAAGAGAGAATATGAACTTGAACTCAGATGGGGGTTAAAACTGCATCAAAACATCTCCATGAATCTTTGTTGAGAGGTATGAATGGCCTCTCCATCAACCAAATTGGATGGGAATCTTGCACCCTCTAAATTGGTACTGAGGTAGGGAGGATGAACATCCACCTTGCAAGGACAAGCTTGAAGCTCTCCAAATTGCAAAGATGCAAATAAAAAATGATCAAAAGATGCTCCATTTCGACTTGGCCTCCTTTTAATAACTTTAGTTGACTCGTTTACCTCCTTAGGTCTCAAATTATCTCCTAATTACTCATGAAATTTGAATTAGTGGAAGTTATGACCCTTCATTGGCCCCACATGACACTTGGCTCATCTTTTGTCTCCAACTCCTACATGAATTCAAATTGGCGAATATTTTGGATGCTTTGGAGATGTGTAAGTCCTCTCATGCGCCCTCTTTGTATATTTTTAGCTCTTTAATTGTCATAGATGTCATAGAATTTGTCATAAGTGTCATAGAATCTGTCATAAGTGTCGTAGGTGTCATAGAATCTGTCATAAGTGTCGTAGGTGTCATAGAATCTGTCATAAGTGTCATAATGCTTGTCATAGTTGTCATATAATATGTCATTGCATATTTTTATCCCTATGACTCTTCCTCTTCCTTCTTGAATAATACCGCTTCCCTTCCAACTCGAATTTGGGGATGGATCCATGTTTAAATGAGGAATATTCTCTCATGTGGACCCCACATGTACACTTATGCGCCCCCAAGTCCAACTAGGACTTATTGCCACTTCATTTTGGAGCATTTAACATTTATTCCATAATTTATTGGCCTATTTTTCCACCATCAATTTAGAATATTGAATTTTCATGAGAAACTATAGACCTTGGGGTTAAATCTCAATATTTTAGTTCTTCCACATAACCCTTAGGAATTGGGTAGGCCAACTTAATTATTTATCTGAAAATCATTCAATTGGGGACATGACATAACTGTCATTATTCTTGTTGTAAAACGAATTAAGGATTAGTCTATATTTCGTAAACAGTTACATTTAACTTGATGATTCGATCCTTACATTCCGGGGGTTGTTAGTTTTAGTCTCTTTGTATAAATAGAGGCATGTAATCATTTCTAAGGGGATCGATGGATGTAAAGCACTAAATAGGCTTGGGGGATTATAGATAGTTGTTGTTCGCACTCGGATTCTCTAGAACTTCTTTCAAAGATTTGTTGAACCTGTGAAAATTACTATGGCATTATATGAGTTTGTCTTCAGTTTGTAAAATCCTCTTGTCTCATTTAATGTTTACACATTATGTATTCATATTATTTTCTGATTTATGGTTGCACATGTTCATTAATCCATTGGTTTCCAGTTAAATAAATTTGTTTTACCAATTTTATTCTTGAATGTCAATAATTTTGTTATTGGTATTTTGATGAATTTAGTTGAATATTTTAATGTGGTTCGATTATGGTTTAATTTTGATTGTTAAATCTACTTATGACATAATTTATTTACACTTCAGATTTATTTAACTGTTTAAATTACATGTATTTCTTTCAGCTAAGATAGATTAACTTAGTTAGAAGTAATTTTATTTTTCTGTAGCCACTGAATTTTTGTTCTTTAGTTACTGAAACATTTTTGCGCCGAGAGGCGCTCTACAACCCAATACGAGGGAGATCTTGTTAGGTGAGTGTTTGTCGATATTGTCGGCCATAAATAACATTTGTATGAGGGAGATCTTGTAAGTCGAGTGTTTGTCGATATTGTCGGCCATAAATAACATTTGTATGAGGGAGATCTTGTAAGTTGAGTGTTTGTCGATATTGTCAGCCATAAACAAATAAAAAATATTATGTCGGACAATAATTAAAATTAAAAAGATGTGTATTTTCAATTGGAATTTTTAAGTTTAATCAGCGATCAAAGTAACAATTTTAATTTTTATCAGCGATCAAAATAGCAATTCAAGTTGCAGTGTGCAACTCCCCGTATCCACCATGATCCTTCCAACTACTCTTTGTCGACCTCCTCACGTCCCTTGCTCATCCGCAGCCCTCCTCCCCTCCTCCGCAGACCTCCCCACCCCTCCTTCGCGTCCTCCTCACCTCCCCTCCTCCGTCGCATACCTCCACTCCTCTTGCACAACCGTCCTCGCCTCTTCTCTCCTGCGACGTCCTCCCCTCCCACCGCCTGCACCATTCGCCGTTGTCGCCTGCACCATTGGCTGCTTGCCCCATCCTCCCACCGTCCTCCTCCCCTCCTCCCGCCATCCTCTCGCCATCCTCCTCCCCTCCCGCCACCGCCTGCACCATTAGTCGTCGCCGTCTGCACCATTGGTGGCCTGCCCCATCCTCCTGCCATCCTCCTCCCCTCCTCCTGCCATCCTCCTCTGGCCATCCTCCCCCTTCCCGCCACCATCCTCCTCCCCTCCCACCCCGCCTGCACCATTCGCCTGCACCATCCTCCATTTGCCATCGTCCATCCTCCATCCTCCATCCGCCATCCTCCCGCCGCCTGGAACAATTTAAAATATTGTTAAATTTATATTAAATTTTAAATTATATATTAATATAGATTTAGATTAATATAATTTATATATTAATTTAAATTTAAATATAAATTATATTTAAAATTAAAATTAAATATAATTTATATTTAAAATTACATTTAAATATAATTTTAATTTATATTTATATTTTAGTTTAAATTTGAATTAAAATATAAATCAATATTTATATTAAATTTCAACTATATTTTAATATTCTTTAATATTTTTATCTCCACAAATATAGTTGTATAATTAATTATATAATCTTTATACATAACAACATTATATGCTTTTATGTAAATCTTTACATAGGCTGTCTTCATATTTACAGTTACATGGTTTCTCAAATAGTTGCGAGTGATTAAAAAACTATTGGCCTAGCCTTCCATAAACTATTATATAAAAAATATTTACACTCAAAGATAGCATTTAAAATGTAAATTTTACTTAAAAACCAAGAATTAACATTTTAACCATTCAAATTCAACAACTCTTAAGTTGTTATATTTTTTTTATTTTATTTCAAACACTATTTATATTTACAATGAAAGTTAATTATTTTCTAATAATTATTTTATTATTTAAACTACATGAAATCATATTTAAAATTAAATTAACATTTAATTTAAATTTAAATTTAAATATATATTAATATTTACATATAGGTATATAAGTTCTTTACTATGTATAATAAGAACTATATGTCGTATAGTGGTAAGGGTGTTGGGATAATGGGCGTGAGGTCCAAGGTTCAATCCTCCCAGATCATCTATTTTTTTCTTTTAAAATATAGAATTTCGTAAATATATAGAATTTCATTATCAAGTAAAGTGAGTTTTATACTTGCATAGATTTCAGTGTATGGGGTTTTTATTGCATATTTTTCAGTGTAGATGTTATTCTATGGACGTATTGATTTCAGTGTGTGGACACATTGATTTCAGTGTATGGACGCATAGATTTCAGTGTATGGGGTTTTTTATTGCATATTTTTCAATGTAGATGTTATTCTGTGGACGCATTGATTTCAATGTGTGGACGCATAGATTTCAATGTATGGGGTTTTTTATTGCATAATTTTCAGTGTAGTTGTTATACCATGGACGCATTGATTTCAATGTAGTTATTATACCATGGACGCATTGATCTCAATGTAGATTTCCTGGATGCATAAATTTTAGTGTGGATTTCAATGATGCATAAATTTCAGTGTAAAGAAATCAGTTTGCAGAAATCAGCTTGCAAATCTTCCAATGTTTATGTGGAAAAGAGACTCCCTACGAGATATTGGGAACATGTTGGGAAGATTTATCGATGGTGCAAAGCCAAAAGAAGATATTTTCTCTTGTTCCAGATTTTGTGTTGAAATAAATTTGAAGGGGCTTCCATAGGAAATGAAATTAGAAATGAAAGGTTGGAGCCGTATCCAGTCTCTTGATTATGAGCACATCCCGTTTAAATGTAATCTTTGTCATGATTACAGGCACTTTCCTTAGAAATTTCCAAAAGGACAGGATTTTCAATCTTCAACAAAACCTCAGGAAGAGCAGGTGTAATATCTTGATTTCAACCCCATTGCATTAAACATGTAAATGCTGTAAAATTGTTATAAAATAGTGGTGAGGAGCTCAAGGGAAAGGCTCCGCCATCAATTTAGTGTTACAAATTGATGCATATGGTTTGCATGCTATCCAGGCACAATATAAATTGTGAATATGCATTTAATAAAATACCCACAACTAGCTATGCAATGCAACAAGAGTATGGGGGAATGATTTTTACAAGGAATTGGGAGGGAAATATTCAAACCCTTGAATCCAATCAAGTCAAGCCAAGTGTCAATGAGAGAACCCATAAACCCTCAACTGCCCATGTTGACTTTTGTACCCAATCATATGTTTCTTCCAAGAGTTGGTTGAGGTAGTTAATGCTTTAGGATTGGAGAGGTATGGCTGTCCAAATTCGGGTATGGGAAAGCCACCATTTTTGGGAAAACGTGTTTTGGATTCTTGGGCAAGAAAGGATCCACTAAATTGTCCCCCAAGCCATTATCCATCAACTAGTTTTGCTCTCTCATGAGTTTGAAGCTACCTAGGCATTTTCCCCCACGATTTTCTCAGTTTTCCTCCATTTTTCTCTAGCTGGGAGGGCGTTTTTGTGATATAGAACAATGGGGAAGAAGAGGAATCCATTTTGGGGTCCCTGGGGTTTCATTGAGGCCATTTTTATCCATTGGAATGCTCATGTACCTGAGAGAGAAATCATTTTTCTCCCTATGGTCATTTTCCCCTCTTAAAATCCATTTTTGAAAAACCTATGGACAACTTGTTTGTGAAACCCACAGTTGAAAATGTTTTTTTATGCAGGTGGTTCCGCTGTAGCACCCTCGGGTTGCATTCCGTGCCATTGAATGAATACCTATGTGATAGATGGAGAGAGAAGCTGACGCCTTTTGAGCTTCAGGGAGGATTGCTTGGAAGGCTGTAGACGAAGAAGAACCATATCACCTGCTTGAAAAGTGCGCTCAGAACGATGTTGATCGGCTTCTTGTTTCATTCGAATTCTTGCCATGTGAAGATTGCCCTACAAAATGGGAAGAATATGATCGCGGTTTCAAAGAACCGAGTCAATTTTCTGGACCGGGGAACTGCTGAGGATGTATGGAAGAAGAACTGGCGGTGCATGTCCATAGATTGCTTCATATGGTGTCATTTTAGATGTGGTATTGTACCACCAGAGTGCTTCAAGGAAATCCATAGAAATAGTTGTCCAAATCTGTGTAGGGATGGGTAAGGGTTCGAGCAATCCCGAAAGGAGTGTCGTTTCACCCTTGTTGACCTGGAAAGTATCACAGTTAGCCACCATCTGTTGAATTGTCATTTTCAGTCCCTGCAAAAAGAAGTTACATTGTTCCCGGCCATACGTTTTGAGGAACCCAGAGTGTCCTGCCGATGGAGAAGCATGGAGTTCATAGAAGACATAGCCCTGTTGAACAGATTGCAACCAATTTGGAATCAGTAGAGAAATGGCTGACAGAGAAACTGGGGCATCAAATGTGCGAGAAGGAGCATCCGCCACCAGATTGTCCTTACCCTTCTTGTAAGTGATTGCATAGGCATAACCCATGAGTTAGATAACCCATTTCAAGTGTGCTCGAGAGGAGATCTGTTGTTCCAGGAAAATTTTCAGACTCTGTTGATCAGTCTTGATGCCAAAATAACTCCCTAGTAGGTATGGCTGCCACTTCTGTACTGCAGGAAAAATAACCATCTTCTCAGATGTAGATGCGGCTAAATTTTTACCGGAAAGGTCTCTTGAAGGCGGTAGGTCCACTGGCTCAGCAAAGACACCTGCATATCTATCCAAGGTAGTAGTGGAGACCGTTGATGGGTGCATTTGAATGGAATGGAGCTGAGCGATGACACGATGTAAATTCTTCTTAAGGATCTTTTCCAGGTGATGTGAACTGATGATGCAGAGAGACCCTGGTTGTAAGCCCGTAAATGTGTGTTGTTTCCCATTGACTGAGAATCGCATCCAAAGTTCAGCAAAATCTCATAAAAGATGGGGCCAAGTGCGCATAACCATTGAGCGCCCAAAACCACATCACATCCGCCTAAGGACAGGGAAAACATGTCAGACTGCAAGTTATAATATTCCATAGAGATACGCACATTGCGACACTTCCCCTTGCAAGGTAAGGTTCCCCCATTGGAAACCATGACTTCAAAGTTGAAGCAAGGATGGACAAAAAAACAGCTTGTTTGACGATTCGAGGGTCAATGAAGTTATGAATGCTACCGAAATCAATGAGGATTGTAAGAGGGATATTTTTGAAGTAACCTTTGACCCGCATTGTTTGTGGGGTGGTGACTCTGGATAAAGCATGGAGAGATATCTCTGGTTGGTCGTTCGGAGACGGAGGGTCAATAGGCGGCTATTGAATGTCGACTTGATCATCTAGTGTATCTGGAGCTTTTGCACCAAGTTCAAAGGTAGGCGGAGAATCCACATCTAAGAGATAGAGCTGTTGCTCAACACATCGATGTACCCGAGTGAATTTCTCATCACAATTATAAAAGAGCCATTTTTCTCGACGAGCTCGCATCTCTGCTTCAGACAAATGCTTGATGGGAGTTGTGCGAGGAGCTGGCGTGATGGGAGGTCGTTGGGAAACCATATTTCTGAATGGAACAAAAGTGGATTTGGAGCGTTGTTGGGTTGTGATCTTGTCCTCTGCCAAATTAGACAACCCTAGGACTTCCATCATTGTGTTGGGACATAAAATTTTAACCTCTTTAGCGGATTTCATCCTTAAGACCACTGATAAAACAACTCCGGTAGAATTCATCAGACTATCCTTTTGTGGGATTGGCTAGTTTCTCAAATTATGTTTGATACTCTCTCACAGTGCCAATTTAGCGAAGTTTAGTTAGTGCTCCTGTGAAGTTTCAAGGAAAACGAAGTTAAAACAAAGGAGATAGGGAAAAAAAACATAATTTTATACCTTTTTTTTTTAAACGACTTTCCGAATGGATCTGAAAACGACTGGATCTGGAATGGATTTCAGAATGGATCTGAAACGACTTGGAATGGATCTAAAATGGTTGGATCTGCAATGGCATGGAAGTGATTCGGAAACAGATGGATCTGCAACTGCGCGTAAGTGATCGGCAACAATTCAGCTGAAAATAGATATGGACCCCAGGTATGCTTGGCTTCTTAACAGTTCAGGGGTTTCACTCGTCCACCAATGCTGTCTGACGGCTTCCGTATTGGGGCAGTACCCCTCACTCCACGGCTGAGGTAAAACTGATAACCGCTTTGCCACAAACGACAACTCTTGGTTTACCTCACAGGTGGGAGCTAGGCAATCAGGTAGGGGTCGCTGCCATTTTCACTGTCAGGTCCTCTCAATAGGCCAGCTACTTCGGGTTCATGTGGTACTCCTAACAATGAGTTTTAGGGATTATTCCCAAGTACTTCCCACAGTTAAGCGGATAGGGATTATTCCAAGATCCAAACCTGCAACAGATGCGAAATTTTTTTGGGCAGAAATTCCACCCAACGAGCCCAAGAAAGTGCTATGACACCAGATGTGAGGAACCTGCAACAATTGATTGATAAAATGAACAATATATGAGATCACAGAATATTTTTATTGATCGCAGGCCACTTCAAGGGGGAAACCTCCTTTGAGCAAGCCCAATACAACTAAATTCACGGTGCTTTCATTGGCCTCAACACACACTTATATACTAAGTCTATGCCCAATACTATGGGTCAATATCATGGAACATATAATACTACGGGATGACTTATAAAGCATATGCGTCCAATACTATGGGTCAATACCATGGACTAATACAAACTATGGATCAACAAATACTATGGGGCGACTTACAAAGCATATGTGTCCAACAACAATATACTAACAAAGTAAAGAGAAGGGTTGACACAGGTTCCTAACAGAATGCATGGGATTTCCTTTCACGTGGGCATTTCACCCATGTGCAAACTCACGAGTTGTGAAGGGTGAGAGTTCCAACAACTTGGGCGATTGTTACAATGAGGAGGGCGTGAGTATTAATGGAGAGGGTCACCCCTCTTGCGAGGTGGAAGCCACCTCACCCTTTACACCAACCAACAGGGAGTTCAACGCATCAATCACACAAATCGTGGGATCCCATCCCACACTTGGCTGCCCTGAAAACCAATTCGCCCTCTATTTATTTCGACCTCTTCCTCTTGGAAGCTATATAAGTAGGGTCTTGCTCCATTGTAGTAGGATGGATGCATTGAACCTCTGCTATTTTGTACATTGCTACTATTGAATAATATATTGAAAGACTTTGGAGGTCCATCGGGTGCACATTGTGTTGGAGTTCTATCAATGAGGTGATATTGTGGCTTTGTATTTGCTATTTCATGCTTTCATTGTGTAGATTTAGTCTATTGGGTATAGAAGCAAACATTTACAGTTGTTAACTTGTTTGTTTATGCTTAGAGAATAGGAGATTTAAATGTAATCAACAGTATTCGTTGTACTCAGATTCATTTTGTCTCATTTTATTCTAACATACTAAGTCTCTCATTGTGTTGCAAGTTTGGCATTTTTTAGCTGCAGATCCAAAGCTCAAGGAGATTGAGAACTCAGTTGTTCTCCCTTTTCTTGGGCAACAATACTTTTTCTAACATAAGTGTATTGCAAAGATCTATAAAGGCATTGGCAAGAAACAAGAGCATTGGGATCCAAAAGATTCATCCATCTTCATTCCTACAAAACTTTCTCTCATTTGCATTTTGTTGTTGCATGCTTAAAAAGTTAGATCTAAGAGCTATTATTCTTCCATTCATTTCAGATCTAATTTATTTTAGGAATTCTTAAAAGATCTAGACATTTACATACATAAAGCATACTCTTTACCAAATGTAGATCTCTTTTTGTACTTGCATGCCTTAAAAATTTTGAAATTTTTTCTAATTACTTTTTAGTCTTTTAAATTCATTTCCATCATATTCTAATAAAAGTTGCTTGCTGGTTTTTAGTAGGTCCAAATAAATATAGAGAGAAACTTTGGTCGTTTTCAGCGAGAAATCAACAAAAAAGGCTTCTTCAAGGACCTCTTCCTTCCAGTTTCTCAATTCCATCATTGTTCTTAGATCCAAGTTTAATGGACGAAGAAGCACTTCATTTTTTGCTTTACTTGTAAAAAATATTAAACGAGAGCAGTGGGGTACCCAACACCCACACCCGATCCCCCCTGGGGGATTTGCGTTTTTGTCATTTTTGTGAGATTGATTTTTTTTAACCCCACAACTTTCACACACTCAACTTTGTAGTGCAGGTTGTATACTTTAAATTCTTTTTCATAAATTTCATTTTTTATTGCAAAAATAAATTATAAATAAAACCATCTTCGTCGCCACGAAGCATGCTCTCACCTCCACCTAAAGGCATTGCTGATTAGTGGGGGTTGATCAGAAAAGTGACACATAAGATCGGTGACTTACAATCTTTCAGTTCGTTTTTTGCATTTCATTTTTTCACAAGTATAATTGTTTAATAAAAGGAACCCAAAGTCTCTTGAACATCGCTGAGAAGCAGGTCAAGAGCACTCTTTGTCGGAGAGCACAATGGTTCTTGTTTTCCAAATTTGAATAAACTATTTTGCTTACATTGTGTATGCTCTTCCCATTTGTGGGATACCTAGAAACAGTTGGAAGCACTTTTTAACACTTCACACTTAACTTAAATAGTCACCTAATAAAATCAACTATCCTTAAGATAAGTGAAAATCCGACACTTCGACAATTTTTGTGTGGGGAAATTCTGCCCGGGGACGCAGGAACCACTGGGACGAGACCTCGGAGCACCAGTTAGGCTGCATCCTTGTTGGTGTAGTGTTGGACACCGCTCTTGAGTCTCCGGCCAGCCCACATGTCCTTATACGGAGCCACCAAATCTTGATTTCCAGACATTCCTCCTTGTACCTCACGGTATCTCGGGAGTTCCCCCCTTTTGCCCCTAATCAAGTTTCATACTTTAATAATTAAAATCAACCAAGATAGCACTCACAAAACATTTCAATTTTCGATTTCATTTTCAACACATTATTTGACTCCATAAGGCATTGGTTTTTTATTTGCTTAATATCAGTATTGTGCATCTTTATTTCTTGCTGGTGAAAGCACTTGTTTAATTACAATTCATTTTGAAAACGCTGTCTTGTGACATTTTACCCTAAACCCATAATAAACTCCTAAAAACATAAAACACCTTTTAACCATTTCACTGGAAGCTCTAATAACCTTAGAAACATTCCTTAAGGACTACCCCCCTTGGCTTCGTTGGGAGTTTTGCCTAAACGGAGGAGTCAAGATCGAGTGACACCCTTGACTTGAGACTTGCCCCCAAGGGCACACCCAGCAGTAGCAAATATTTAATGTTGCGTTAACCAGGTGTGTTGATCGGACGACAACATTTTTGGTGCTGTTGCTAGGGATAAATATTTCTATCCCTGGGTGCGACTTTTGATTTTTACCTTTTTTGCTTTATTTGATGAATCCTTAGATCTAATCTTTAAATTTTTCATCTGGCAACTCCACTAACCTTTTTTCTTTTTTTTTTTCTAAAAAGTTTCAAAGTAAAAAATAGAACTCTTTGTGAGTGTTTTAAAATGTATATGTTTTCTCACATGGCGACTCCACTGAAGGGATAAAACCTTCGTTTCTCATAATATTGTTGAGACTTATTGTGTGTAGATGAGCCCATACAACCCATAAAATCTTTAAAGCTCATTATTTAAGCAAACCTCATGATGCAGTAGCAAACACATTCCTTGGTCAATTCAAATATATGTTCCTAGTCACTTAGTATGGATGATGAAGAGACTGATGATGAATTTTCTCCTATTGACTTCTCAAACATCCCAGGTTTCCCTAATTATCACATTGGTAGAGATATATCTGATCATTTGCCAATATTTTGGGGAACTGGTGATTTAGAGACCCAACATGTCATATCCTTTCTCAAGGTCCTGGCCGACTTCAAAGTGTTATATGAAGATAATATGATGGAAATGTTTGTTAGCACTTTTCGGGGAGATTCTTATTATTGGTGGTATAATGATTGTTAACACCTAACAAATGCTCACTAGCTCATCAACTTAGTCACATGACCCATTTGTCCACTTTTCCTACCATTTTAGCCACTAAAACCTCAAAAAACTCTTAAATGGTCACCTAAAAGGCTAAAATCCATATTTTTCTCCTCAAAATAATTAAATTTCCTCAAAAAATACCAAAAACTCCAAAGGGGTCCAAAATTCCCAAAAATCAATTAAAAGGGAATAAAATTCAAAAATATATTCAAAAAAGGAAAAAAGAAGGAAAAAGAAGAAAATAAACCTTAAACCATTTTTACCAATACCATTGGTTACCTTAAACCATGGTTGTATTCTCCATCACCCAAAAGCTATAAAAATGCGATAGAGGCTCCCCATTATTCATCCACATTCTTGCCTATCCTTATGCTGCCAAATTCATTCTTGAGATCTTAAGCCCATCATTTGTGCTTTGATCCACTTTGGGAGTGAACCCTTTTGGCCAATCCCCATTTGCATTTGGAGAAGAGATGGAACCATTGGAGCATTGGAGCAACTCATCCCTGCAGCTGCTCAAGCTCAACCAACCTCACCATTGAGGTAATCTTTAAATTGTAAATCTATTTTCTATGAATAAAATTTGTTTTACATGGAAGATCTAAATTTTTTATTGTTTACTGTAAGTTTGTTATACACATGTTAGATTAGTTTTTACTTTTTTACTGTTTTATTGAAACTGCTACTATGAAGTTAGTAGGTGCTCATTTGGACAAGCTTGAGTGAAAACCCATGCAACAGTTTTTGGCAACTACGCTTTTCTTTGAATCTTTGGTTAGATTTAAATTTGTTCTTGTTTTTGTTGTTATTTTACTTCAATATTGTAGATCTGATCAACCCTTAAGCCTACAACTTGTATCCCAAGCCGATTGTTGTTTCTGCAAGGCTTGTAAACCCCATTTTTCAGTTTCGGCGACCTTTTTTGTGCCGTCGATTGCCAGTTTTTCCCCCAGAGCTGCGATCCAGATCACGCCTGTCGAGCCCATAACCGCGACCCAAATCGCGCCTGTTCGCCCTAAACTCGCGATCTGTATAACCAAATTGCGACTCAGATCGTGCTTGCCTAGCTTAAACCCGCGACTCAGATCGCGCCTGTTCGTCTCAAGCCCGCGATCTGCAAACTAGATCTACACATTCCGATCGTGACTGTCCAGCCCATAACCGCGACCTTGATCGTACCTGTTTTCCCCAAACCTGCGATCTAACATTCGGCTTTTGAGTTCTGATCGCGCCAGTTAGCCTCATAGACACGATCCAGACCGCACCTTGTTGCCTCACAGCCGCGACCTAGATCGCCTATGTCAGCCTCTTAGCCGCGATCCAGAGCGCGATATTTCGCCTGATAACCGCGACCCATATCCCAATTTTCGGCCCAAAACCTGCAATCTGTTTTCTGAATTTTCTTGCCCATTTTTGGCCCAGATTTTTCTGCACCTTTGACAACCACCTATTTTGCTTGTAGGCCCAACTATTCTTTCTGTTTTTCTGTTAATTGCTTTACTGTACCAATTTACAGGTTTTTTTTCAATATTTTTATTGAAAATGAAAAGTTTTAGCATTTATAGTTAAATTTTTAGCACATGCAAGTTTAAATTCAATACTTACATTTGATAGATTGTTGCCCAAGCGTGGCATCTTGTTAGATACATCATTTCACCTGCACACAACCTGTCACCATAAGACAAGTGAGCCTTAAAATCTACTTAACTCAACCAACCTTCTAACCCCACTTGGGGAACATAAAAAGAATTTTGTTGCTAGGTAGGACAGGGGGGATAAGTATCCAAATAACACCCCTCGGTCACTTTTCATTTGAAACATAGTTTTTGTCCATTAGGGTACCAAAATCTTTTAGTATTTTTTGACATGGTTATACACCAATTTGTCGGAAAGGTCTCTCCCTTAGGAGGGTCGAAGTAGCAAGACTGGTTTTGAAGGCCTGAGTGGAATACCGCAATCCATTCAGTAACTGAAGGCTACCTACTCGTTGTTCTCGGTGTACCACACTTGTGGGAGTACAACGACGATAGAACAGGAGCTGCAGATTTACCTTTCTGGACGTGTCATGAATGGGGTATCTTAGTAGCCACTCTTCTAGGATTCCTTTACTCGCTGTCCCTCCCGGTAGGGGGACATTTATCCACTTGGTTCTACTTTTCGTATTTTCTGACTTGGATTTCATCACCTTGCAGAGGATACGTCTGGTTGAGCCAACATACATTTTAGTTAGGCGTTTGCATGCTCCCTTACCTCCCATTGGTTTAGTGAGTACACCATTTTTATAGCCGTTTGCTTGTTGGTATTTTGACCACCTTTTCTGGTCACTCCGCTTATTGTAGCACAACTGTTACAGTGAGTGTTTTGAGTTTGTTGTTGGCCCGGGTGCCATATTTTTTGCGCTCCCCTCCTGCACACCCGGTTGCATTAGGGTTTTTGAGCCTTTTCACTCGCTACTACCTACTACTTTTACTATCCGTCTGTCACCATTGAGTCCCCGAGACGTTCTCGGTGCTTCCGGGGCGAACCCCTGCAGTACGGTTCACTTGACACCACTCGTCACAGGCGTAGAGCCTTGTCACTTGACTCCACTCGTCACCAGCATAGAGCTTCATCACCCGACTCTAACGCCCCTTATTTCACATCTGACTCTGATGTAGAATTAGAAAAACCCTACATACATAGCACCGATTAGCCTCATGGATGGCATGACTTCCAACCCCTTCTTTGTAGGGATTGCTGGCGAAGTATCCACCACCACCCCAGCCACCACACTAGCCACCACTACAACACCTACCCTGGGCATGCCCTCAATGGGGCCCACACCTACAATCCCCTTCACTATTCCAATTCCAATAGCTACTGGACCCAATCCCACCCCATCTATGACCCATGTTACACTTGGAGGTGCAGACCCCTCCCACACCAACACCACACCTCTGTTTGGGGGTCACATCCCCGTCACGGCTCATATTCCCTTTGGGGGCAACGACCTACTCAACAATGCTACCACCAGCATATACGCCCCAGCAACCATGCCATATTCTTCTGCCAGTTTGCCATTTATAGCTAGTCTCAACCTCCCTGACCTGGAAAGATTAACAAATGATCCTATTCGACATGATCCCACTTGGCCTTGTTGGTTGTGGAGCCCGATCTCCATATTCAGAGATATTATTATTCAACCGTGTCCGTACCCCAGGTTTGGTTATGATTAGGCCCATGGTTTTGGGTAACCCGTGGTTATTTCCCATTGTATTTCCCTTATAAAATAAAGACATTGTAATACGGCTAAGGTTAATGATGTATTAGGTTTTATGCATTGTAAAGATCTCTGAGATCGGTGAAGAGAGACTGTGAGACAGTGAAGAGGAAGTGCAGCGGTTGTGCTGCAGGTTGTATCCCTTCACTTTGTTGGACGGTATAATAAAAGGACTGGAAACTTCAGTGTGGACGTAGCCCAAGTTGGGGTGAACCACGATATATCTGTGTCTCTCTTGTAATGTGTGTGTGATTATATTTGCATTTCTCTTTATTGTTATTGCTCTGCGATCCTGTTTTTCTAAATGCCTCACATGCCTACCAAACTCCCATCAGACATCCCTAAGTTTGAGGAAAAGGCGGGTGAGGATCCCCAAAATTACATTATGTCTTTCCATCTATGGTGTTCCTCCGACTCCATAGTTTGATGACTCCATCTGCCTACGCTTGTTGCAATGAACCTTCACTGGCTCTGCAGCTAAGTGGTATATCGAGCAGCCTCACGAGACCCACCCCACTTTCACATCCCTTGCCTCGACCTTTTTGCAAATCTTCCAGTTACTAGTCCGCTACGACGCATGAGTAGAGATCCTATTGTCTTGCAGGCAGAATACGACCACCCACATCACGGATCATATTCATGAGTGGTGTAAACGCCGAAGTTTATGCAAGATCAAGTTAGATGACTGTATTTTCCTGGACTGGTTCCTAAAATCTCTCCTTCCAGCTATTTCCAAAGATGTGGCATCTGAACGACCCTAGTTAGAAAAAGAAACCATTCTCAAAGCCCAACAGTTTGATTTAATCTACGCCCAGTCTGGCTACCTGTATACCATTCTTCCTGACGCTCCCCGCGATGATTCCTCCCGGAATGATGCGCCGAGGGAATCCCATACCGCCGATGGCATCATTGGCCATGTTATGTCACACAACCAACCATTTTCCATTTTGAGCAATAATACCAGCCCTGACCATTCGCGGGCCACATCTCACTCCAGAGATACAACTTCGTATGCTCCCATGACACACTCTAACCACACTCATGGACCCTCATGTTCACCACAGTGTTACGGTAACGCACCTTCAACTTATGCAACTCCTACGTATTATCACCAACAAGCCACTTAGGCTCCTATTCACTCACAAGCTCCATCGGCTTATTACCCTCCACAAGCAACGCCTGCAGCACCACAACCTCCATTCGCTCAGACTTACCAACAACCACAATTAGTACATAGACCATCTCCACCCCCGCCCGCTTATTATCCATCACAGCCTGCTCCAGCTCCTGCGCAACCTCAAAATCCCCCTACTTCCCAAGGGCAAGTGTATGCACAACAGAACCAACACCAAAACCAGAACACCCAACGCCATCAAGGAGGTCAACAGAACTGCGGAAGAGGACGCAACCACAGAAACAATCAACCTCAAAACCAACGTGGTCAGCAACCTAATCCTCCAAACAACAACAACGCTGCCCCTGCCAACCAAACCAAAACCCCGTCGTCCACCGAAATAGGGTAAAAACCCTAATTTAAGAACAAACCATCCGTGTTCCATATGTGGGGTATATGGCCACTGCACACACTCATGCCCCCATTTGGAGCGAGCGTGTCAACTTTGGACTGATGACGCCCAACGCCAAGGACACGAAACACAGCCAGCGCCACCTCCTCAACCGCAACCCATGGTGTTGCAAAACCCTTTACCCAAACAAGGAGTAGTGAACACCCGTCCGATGGATCCCCCACAAGGATCCACGGCACAGAAACAACAAATCACTTATGCTGCAACTAATTACCAACACATAGATTCAAGTATTCACCATCTATTATTGATGTCATCGGTTGATGTCCACCTCCAAACATGCTGAAACCAATATGGCTCCACCCCTGAAGCCATGCCCACTGATCCAACCACTAACGCCCTTCCAACTGATCAACCATTACGCATACCTACTACACCGTTGGACGGAGGCCCTAAAGCCCCTCGCTTCCCACTATGACGGATCAACAATAATCCTAATGCTCACGCCGCCTCAAATTATAATATCGTGGATGACTTAGCCCAGTCCCCCGCTGCTATGTCTGCCCTGGAAGTCCTAAAAAATTGTCCTGCACAGAGAAAAATATTGTTATCCGCCATTGGTGCGATAAACCCTTCTGACTCATGAATGATGGCATTCGCTTTTGACCAAGCCGAACCATGTTTTCCTTCCACATTAGCATTTCAGGTTTCTGTATCTTTTCGGAACCTTGTGATTCATCGGTGCATCATCGATGAAGGTGCCTCCACCTGTGTGATGTCAACATTTGTTTGGAAGAAACTTGTATCTCCTACACTACAGCCGTCCACTACCGCATTACGAGCTTATGATGGTCGTTTAGCTCAACCACAAGGCCTTTTGGCCAACGTTCCCGTGTAGCTAGGTGGAAAAACGATCCTTATCGATATAGAGGTCATCAATGCCCAACTTGACTACAACCTCTTACTTGGACGAAGGTACATGTATGCGATTAAGGCTGTCGCTTCATCCATATTCCACACTATGACGTTTCGCCATGAGGGAGGTGTAGTCAAAATTGATCAACTAACATATTACGATCCTAACGCCCCCGGTGCACCTGAAAACGTTCTACCTATGATTGAACAACCCGTTCAGAGCACACCCACATCGTTCGTCTCCACAGTCGGACCCGGGATATACTTAGATACACCCATTACTTCCACATTCCAATCCATTCCACCCCCTCTGCAAACAGTCGAGATATCTAATTTGTGCACCCTCTCGCACAACACACAGGCACCTAACCAACAACCCCCTTTAGTGCCGCAACCACCCTCAGTGCCAAGTCATGTCGGAGCAACACCCATCCACACTATCTCGTTTCTATTTCCTCCTCCAGGAGTATCCATCACCCCAGTAATGGCTGCACTCAATCTTCCAGGGTTAAATTTAGGACTACCTGTGTGGTACCTGTCCTCCCCAAACCCTCCCCCAACACCAACTGTCATTTTACAAGCTGTCCAACCTATCACTGTGACAAACCGACCAGCTCTAGGGGTGAGAATCGCATCAACATTTGGTAATGCACCCCCTCCGCCACGCCACACAAGGGGCATAGGCCCACAAACCTACACTGCTTCACCTGTGACCCACACCGCCTCACCTACTCCAAAGCTGGCAAAGAACCCCCCGACATTTCGTGCTCCCCCCAAATGCTCTTTGTGCGACGATCTGGGCCATGCTACCCATCAATGTCCACAACTACCAGCACTTCAAGAACACATGCAAATGTTAGATGATGATGCTAACATCCCCGTTGTTAAACTTAACATTACCTCTCAGCCTCGTGATAAATCCCTGCATACCAATCACCCTTGTGCAATATGAGGCATTTACGGCCATTACTCACATCACTGCCCCGACCTCCCAGATTACGGAGCAACTCTCTACGAACTGAATAATGCCGTCCTAGAGACATCCCCTCCTCTTATTGAGGAAATATATCCCCCAACATCTTCCTCCTCGGAAGAAATTAATACCATTTATATGATCTCGTCCACCAGTGCGCCCCAGTCAACTGATTTGACAACACAATGCTTCTGCAGTGACAAGGAAATACTCGAAGCACTTACCGCACCCAACTACCCTGGGATGATATGCACCATCGATCATATTTCATCCCTGGGGCATATACCTCCTCCATGGCAAATCAATTCTCCGTCGAATCCAAAGATTTCCTTCCCACCAAGGTTGACTGGTTTAAAGATCCCATCCCAGCTCCTGATGCCTTTGAGGAAGGCAATATGGCCAATATTTCACCCATCATTAAAGTTGACATCTCTACCACCCCTGGAACACCCGAACTCATTTATTTGAGCGCATCATGCACCGAGGATGAGGTCCAAGCTAATAAGAAGCTCTTCCAAGAGTTTCACAATGTCTTTGCCTGGTCCTTCACCGAAATGCCTGGTCTTGATCCTGCTATAGTGGAACACCACATTGACACTTGGCCCAACGTACCACCAGTTTGCCAAAAACAACGACCCATCCATCCATCTAAGCTTCCCGCCATCAAAGCGGAAATTGAGAAGCTTCGTACAACTGGGTTCATTTACCCCATCGCCTACACCACCTGGGTTTCTAACCCAATACCAGTTAACAAGAAGCAAGGCACTATCCATGTCTGTATTGACTTCCGCGACCTAAACCAAGATTGTCCCAAAGACAACTTCCCCACACCATTTATCGACCAACTTATCGATGCATGTGCGGGGCATGAGATACTATCTTTCATTGATGGTTTCTCTGGGTATAACCAAATTCATATTCGCAAAGAAGATCAGTACAAAACTGCCTTCACCACCCCATGGGGCACTTTCGCTTATCGCGTTATGCCTTTCAGCCTTAAAACCGCTGGCGCCACTATTCAGCAGGCCATGACCTATTGTTTTCATGACTTGGTTAACATCATTTTGGTCTACCTTGACGACCTCATGACCCGATCCAAACAACGGTCCGATCATCTAAACGACCTCCGGCAAGTCTTTTTGCATTGTCGCAAATACCAAATCCGCTTGAACCCACTCAAGTGTGTATTCTGCGTTGCGGCGAGCTGGTTGTTAGGTTTCATCATTTCACAGAAAGGAATAGTAGTCGATCTATTAAAGGTCCAAGCAATTCTAGACCTACCATCACTGCGCACGCTTCAACAGTTATAGAGCCTTTAGGGGAAGGCAAATTTCCTCCGTCGTTTCGTCCCCGATTATGCCACGACGGTTCATGGTTTCCTTCGTTTGCTTCGTACTCACATCCTTTTTGTGTGGGACGACCAAGTGCAAGAAGCTTTCAAGACCTGAAGAAACCGCTTACACATGCCCCATTGATCTCCCCTCCGGATTTCTCAAAAAACTTCATCCTTTACATTTCGACATATGATCATGCCGTTTCTAGAGTTCTTATTCAAGAAGATTCCGCTCATCAAGAGCACGTCATTTATTATGTGAGCCAAACATTATCAGGCCCACCACTACGTTACCTGTATGAAGAGAAACTGGCCCTCGCCGTCGTCTTTTCAGATCAAAATTTGTGACATTACATCGTCATAAGCCACACTACAGTTGTTGCAAATTCCAACCCCATGATCTATCTCTTGAATTGTCGCCTCTACAAGGCCGCGTTGCTAAATGGGTTATCATCCTACAAGAGTATGACCTAACTTTCACAACTCCTAAGAGTACCAAAGTCCTTGCACTTTCTCAACTCATGACGGATCGACCATCCCTATCGCCATCAACCTCGGTCACCACTAATCTAACTGACGACCATTTGTTCATCATCTCGTCAGATGACCCTTGGTACGACGACATTTTGGTTTACCTCCGTACACAAAAGTTTCGACCTGATGTCGACCGTGACAGACACCGTCGCATCCGTCACCATGCTTCCTGTCACCTCCTCCTAGGTGACATCCTATATTGACGCGGTGTCGACACCATCTTACGACGTTTCCTTTCATGAGAAGAAGCAGAACAAGTTCTCAATGATTGTCATAGCGGCACTTGAGGCGACCATTTTTCGGGAATGGCCACTGCTCAAAAGGTGGTTTGCGTAGGGAATTTTTGGTCCTCACTATTTACTGATTGCATCACAGTAGTCAAACATTGCCAAAATTGCCAGCTCTTTGCCCCCAAGGCAAGAACACCCCTTGCCCCCCTTCAGCTAGTCGTCACCGTTGGTCCTTTTTGCAAATGGGCCATTGACTTCATGGAGTGTAATCCTTCATCAGTTGGTGGCCATAAATACATCGTTGTGGCCGTCGATTACTTTACCAAATGGGCAGAAGCCATGCCTACTTTTAATTGCACAGCCGACATTGCAGCCCGCTTCTTCTTCAACCATATTATTACTCGTTTTGGAGTACCTAAGCAACTCGTCTCAGACCATGGTTCTCATTTTGAGGAATCTATCTGGAGAGAATTGTCAACCCTCCTCAAATTCGAACATCAATACGCCTCCCCCTACTACCCCCAAGGGAACGGCCAAGTCGAAGCCATTAACAAAATTTTGAAGACAATCCTCTAGCACATTGTCGATCGTCATAAATCCAATTGGCATCATATGCTGTTTCCCGCACTGTGGGCTTACCGTACCTCAACTAAGACTTCCACTGGTTTTACCCCTTTCCATTTGGTTCACGGCGTGGAACCTGTCCTCCCCATTGAGTGTCAGATCCCAACATTGCATATTGCCATCGAACTCCTCCCAGATACCTCACTGCTCAAACAACACTTACTCCTATTGGAGCAAGCTGACGAGGATCGCCGCGCTGCCCTCCAAACCATTGAAGCCGCCAAAAACCGCTCCAAAGCCGGCTACGATAAGCACGTTCACCCAAGAGGCTTCCGTGAAGGAGACCTTGTACTCGTTTACGATCAAGCCCATGACAAAACGGGCAAAAGAAAGTTGGAATCAATGTGGCAAGGCCCTTACATTATACACACCTGCCTTGGTCACGGGGCATACATTCTGACTGATTCAGAAGGTAACCCCCTGCGCAACCCCCGTAATGGGTTGTACCTCAAACGCTTTTACCCATAAAATATTTTGGACACCATAGTTGATTCTTTTTTCGCTCTCATCTTTCAAAACCTTACATTTTTTTTTTATTATTGGCATGAGCACAGATGGATCCTGTTCTACTTTACTATGTTGGATTTGCCGATGCTGCAAGTCGCTGGTCTCCAAATCTCGCCTCCGCAACTTGGGTACTCTATTCCCCCACATGAGTTGATTCACCTTGACGGAGTGTGTATAGGTGCTGCTACAAATAACCAGGCTGAATATGATGCTGTGACCGGTCTCCTGACCGCTACCCTCCAGATGGGTATAAGTCACCTTCACGTCTTCCTCGACTCCCAACTCCTTGTTTCCCAACTCAACAATTGTTACCAGGTATGCGATCCTTGCCTCTTTAGAAAATTCCTGTGCACTAAACAAATGATTAGACAATTTGAATCCATTTCATTCACTCATGTCCCAAGAAATCAAAATAGTTTAGTAGACCAAATGGCTAACAACATTTTAGATTGGCACGTCAACCAAACCATGTAGGACATCAACCATGCATCAACATAACATCATATAGGCATAAAAAACCATAGAAACAACAAAAGAATCCATCATTATATTGCATCCACGTGCATATCATAATCATAGAATGTGCCTCCACGAGCATACAGAAACATTATATTGCATCCACGTGCATATCATAATCATAGAATGTGTCTCCACGGGCATAAAGAAACATTATATTGCATCCACGTGCATATCATAATCATAGAATGTGCCTCCACGGGCATACAGAAACATAACAATTGCATCCACGTGCAACAAAACACAAAATCAACGACAGATGTGCATCCACGTGCATACACGACTATATCATCAAAAAATGCATCCATGTGCATAAATATATATCATATAGTCATAAATGTCAAAGAATGCTCTCAGCACCCAAATATACAAAAATACACCAGTCGTATATGCAAAAAATATCCCCATATGCTCATCAGCATTTGGGGGCAGGTCACGAACAGTATAATTAGAATACCCTCCTCGGTCGGTGTCCTCATCATTACCTACCTCTGCGGCAGACTCGTCCTCTCCTCGCTCCTCCTTTGGCTCCTCCTCCTCTGGATCCTCCTCATCATCTACACGAACGTCTAGCAAGTCTCGAGCCCTCCTCTCTGCTGCCAAGACAACAACCCGTCTCATGATCGATCTCCAATCCCGGAGAACATCATAACACAAATCCAAGATCTCCGGGTCTAAATCCCGCCAACCATCATTTGCTATATCGCTCAATAAGCGATCAAAGCCAGCCTGTAAGGTCTCCAGGTCCACATCATCCTCCCATCGCCGTGTGGATCCTTGCGTAGGTGGGGCAGGTGGAGCAAGTGGAGCTACGATCACCATACGACCCCTCCGGGCCTGATGACCATCTGGTGGAAGTGGTCCCAAATCTGCAACAACCAACAAAAAGAGGTCAAAATCATCTAACATCTCTAGCTATCATAAACTAACAAGAAAAAAATACAATATGATGTGCTAAAAAGAAACAAAAACAAACACGTATCGTCAGGCCCCCAGGCCTGTCCAGGAGGCCGCAGAAGCTTAATATCCCTCCGATAGTCCCCCCTGGTACGGATAATCATCAATCAAAACCAGCATCTTCCGCCACTGACTGAAAATATCTGCAGTAAAAAAACTGGCCCACGTCCTCACCACCACGGTGGCGCATCATCTCTCCCCACCACACCATTTGCGGCTCCATCACGCCTCCAGCTCGGATAGAAACACAGGGTCGTAGTGAAGGCACCCGCTCAAAGAAGAAACAACATAGAAAGGAAGCATAGCTAAAATACCCCCCCCATCTGCCTCACCTTGCTCAACTTGCGCTGAACGCAGGCAAGGAACATCTGCCCCCATGCAAAATAAGTTCCCGAGAGGACCTACTCGATCAACTGCATCTGCGCTCCCCGATACACGGTTAGGCGCCAATGACCCTAGTACTCGCACCATGCATGTTGCAATCGCTCGAGTAGATGGATCACGCAAATATTTGACCAACAATGCATTCTGATGCACACGAGCACCCGAAACACAATACCTCCGCACCATATCCTCTATCTCCACATCCCCTCTCCTCTGAGGCTGAGTGTCCGCAATCATCCCCAAACGGGGCAACCCAGTCAGGAAATACACATCTACCAAGGTGAGATCCAATCTCTCACCTTGAACCATAAAAGCACTAATGGTCGGATCCCAAAACCTGATCAACCTGTTCAACAAATAGGGCATTGAACGCATGGGGGGCACCTGTGCAAACTTCAACAGCCCGCCCAGTGCCAAAGTCGCCTGAACACGATGATCCCGATGAATGATCCTCATTGGCTCATCGGGCATCTCACGCTTGCTCCACGATGCCCTCAGCCTCCTGAGCATCTTGCCAAACACACAAGGAAATATCATAAGAACCATATCACATAAACCCACCAATGTTTCCCCCCAATAAATGCTCCAGATCGCGGCTGTGGGACCCACAACCGCGATTCAAGATCGCAACTGTCGAAGCCATAGCTATGATCCTGATCGCGGCTGTGGGAGCCATAGTTGCAATCTGGACCACAGTTCCGATCTGGATCGCGACTGTGAAGGTCTCAGTTGCGATCTGGATCGCGACTGTAAAGACCACAGTTGCGATCTGGATCACAACTATGAAAGCCATAGTTGCGATCCAGATCGCAACAGTGGGAGCCACAATCGCGATTCGAGATCGCGGCTGTAGCAGCCACATGCGCAATCTGGAGCGCGCGAAAGGCCTCGGAAGCCGTGATATACCCCATTGGTCACCCCACGTGACTGGTACACTGCCCTCGAGGACCCAATTTCCCCTCGAAATTAAATAACATGAAAGCTAAGGGCTAATAGAAATACTTGGAACTCGCGGAATGAAAATCCAACGGTCGGTTCTCTCGCAAATGATGAAACTACTCTAGCTCACTCAAATCTCCTGTCAAACTCAACAGTGCAAATGACACGTGTCACTATGGGTCCACTTCTTATTTATAGACATTTGACCCATTTTCATTTCACCATTCCAGAGTCATACGAAGTCCGTTATCCTAACCGTTCATACCATTGGATTCAGCACATCAAGTCAGTTTCTCGATTTCACCGGCTCATTTTTCGGGCATTTTTTACATGCTCGTTTATGGACTCGGTTTGCGTGCCACATTGGCTGGTCTCCGTTTTGACAAGTTTTATATCGTCGGATTTAGTTTTTCGCGCTCGTGATGATGCTTGGGATCATTTCTCGCTCTCACCACCATATTGTTCGGGCATTTTTTCACATGCCCGTTGTCACCTCGGTTTGCGTGCCACATCGGTTGGTCTCCGTTTTTGACAAGTTTTATATTGTCAGATTCAGTTTTCCGCGCTTGTGATGATGCTTGAGATCATTTCTCACTTTCACCACCATACTTTTCGGGCATTTTTTTTGCATGCCCGTCATCGCCTTGGTTTGCATGCCACATCAGCCGTTGTCCATGTTTGACGATTTTTATATCCCCCGATTCAGTTTTCCGCGCTGGTAACGATGCCTGAGATCATTTCTCACTTTCACCAGAAACCTTTTTGACATTGTGTCCACACACCTTGCCACCTCAATCTACATGTCCCATTGACCGCTATCGGATTTTACAAAATTGTGCATCACAACTTATACATGAGCCCTTCGCTCCATCCATGCTATAATTATAGCGTTGTTTTGCTATCATCAACCCGCAAGAAGGCCCCATCAGTGTTCCCCCCTATCACTATTCTTGGTCCCCATACTTGTCCCTTGATTGAACACTTCCTCCTTGCCTCACCAATACTTTTGTTCCGTATAATTTTATCCCCTTTTCGGGTTGATCAATTCCTTTACGAAAAAGACACTTAGTGAGTTTCTGTTAAACTATTTTCTGACTCCTAAAACAATGAAAAGATCGCCAAGCAATCTTGCTTCCTTTCATGCTCGTTAAACGTATTTGGAAGGGCGTCTACCTGGTATAAGTTTACCCCTTTTTCGGACCTTGTAAACTAGTTACAAAAAATGAATACTCTAGCCACATCGGCTAGAAGAGTTCTTCATTGCATTATTTTATGTTTTTTCAGGCCTTGGAGACTAACACACGAAAAAGAACCCCTTTGGAGTCTACTTACCCCTTTCAGACTCTCTAAATTTGAAATCAACCTCGAGCAGGAACTCTCATGGGCTCGTTCAAATCCACACAACAGTACCATTTCTTAAGCACACTTCCATCCCTTCTTTGAGCTCCTTAAACCATGAAGAAGGCCCCAACGATGCCTCTCGGCGCCACAGCAAAGCATATATAATCACACCATCATGGCAGCTTTCCCAATTTGGTTGCCTTTGTTCAGAGCATTTTGCGAAATGCCACCCTGACAATTTCCCGATACGATACAACAATTTGTCCCCCTGAGTCTCTCCCATTGCAGTACATACCCCCGATCCCTTAAGCTAAGATCCCCGTACCTAAAGATTAGCTGCCAAGTCATCCATGTCATCATGCTCTGAACAAAGGAAGTTTGAGTCCCTCCACTCTATGACCCCAGTTATTCCCCATCCCCACAGTATGTCGGTCCCACCTTCAGTACTATCACCTCTTGGTTGTACACCTCGTACTCCTATTAAGGAAGCTTCATTGCCTTGATAGTTGCAGGCCTCCCTCTGTCGACACCAACCAATCTATTCCAGAGGATAGACCTAGAGGTCCTTGTGCTTTGGACTCATCACCATTAGTGGTGAGTGCCTACGGATCATTTTGAAAGGAGTCCTTACTGCTTCTCCAACTGATTGTTTCTCACATGCTCGACGTCAACACCTTGATCGCATCGTTGAGATTCATGTAGGGTATTGGTCCTTTCAGTTACTAGTTGAAGACCCCGGATGTCACCTGACTCTAGCACATTGGTGATTCTACTTTAGGAACAACCAGTTATATGTTCCTGTAGATATCCGGGCTGCGCTTGGCAACAGTGTTCAGAAGTACCCTAGTTGTATGCTTCTTCGAATACACAGTTCAGATACAGTTCAGTGTACCCTTGAAATTCTGACTCGCAGTGATTGAATCAATCCAGTTATTGGATACCTTCAAATCCAGCAGTTCATCAGCCCTTCTGACACCATATTCAGGACGGTTGTTGCCATTTTTCCAGTGTATCAGTTCTTCAGATCAACGATGGCATTGAACATGAGTATATCCCAGCTTTGTGTCCCCTCTAGACCATTATGATGTACACAACAGTTCTCCATGTATTGTCCAGGTCCCCTTTTTGGGCCTAATTGTTATTTATATTTCTTGATATGAGCATGGGTATGCCCGCCTCGTCCATATATTAATATTATTCCTCATTCACTATTGAGGTCATGTATTTTTAGTTTTTGCAGTTCATATGGGACCGTTGTTCCTGTCTACAATTGGTCTCTTCTCTCCTCCAAAACCCCAGGGAAACGACAAAGAAACTATGATATTTATCGACCATACGATGAGATCCTGCCCTCACACATCAAGGGGCAATCTGTTAACATCCTAAAAATGCTCACTAGCTCATCTCCCTAGTCACATGACCCATTTGTCCACTTTTCCTACCATTTTAGCCTCTAAAACCTCAAAAAACTCTTAAATGGTCACCAAAAACGCTAAAATCCATCTTTTTTTCCTCAAAAAATACCAAAAACCCTCCAAAGGGGTCCAAAATTCCCAAAAATCAATTAAAATGGAATAAAATTCAAAAATATATTCAAAAAATGAAAAAAGAAGGAAAAAGAGGAAAATAAACCCTAAACCATTTTTACCAATACCATTAGTTACCTTAAACCATGGTTGTATTCTCCATCACCCAAAAGCTATAAAAGGTGATAGAGGCTCTCCATTATTCATCCACATTCTTGCCTATCCTTATGCTGCCAAATTCATTCTTGAGATCTTAAGCCCATCATATGTGCTTTGATCCACCTTTGGAGTGAACCCTTTTTACCAATCCCCATTTGCATTTGGAGAAGAAAAGGAACCATTGGAGCATTGGAGCAACTCATCCCTGCAGCTGCTCAAACTCAACCAACCTCACCATTGAAGTAATCTTTCAATTGTAAATCTATTTTCTATGAATTTTTCTTTTTTACATGGAAGATCTGAATTTTTTACTATTTACTGTAAGTTTGTTATACACATGTTAGATTAGTTTTTACTTTTTTACTGTTTTATTGAAACTGCTACTACGAAGTTAGTAGGTACTCATTTGCACAAGTTTGGGTGAAAACCCAAGCAACAATGATCTCCCAAATAAATGTATTACCTCTCTGCCGAGCTTCCTTAAAATATTTTTGAGGTAGTGGCATAATAAAGGATTTGGTATGGAAAACTTGGACTCGATCTTCGAAACATTCTTTCCCATCTCCATACCTTGGATTGAATATTATGAGGAGGACCTTAAGGCTCCTTGCCTCATCATAGAGGAAAACGAAAAATATTGGGAGATGCCTCCGAGTTATTACAGTGACGTAGAGATTAGGCGGCTCATTCAAGAAAATCATGAATTTATCCATCAAGCACAATGTGACCCTATTGAAGAGATTCACGAAGATCCATTTATTGAAAACCCTCCTCATGCCACCAAAACAGAAGATATTGAAGATTGGGAGTTTTCTCAGATTTATTTCAGTGATGATGAGCACATTTGTACTCATAATCTACCTCCAGAAGAAACCAATGCAGAAGCCCATATTAAAATTCATGAAGAAGTTTGCAATGTTTATAATGATCATAGTTTGGAATATTTCGTTCCTTTTTTTCTTTTCTTTTCTTCTTTTTTTTTTTCCCTGAAAAGGAGGATTATGAGCATGAAGAGGACAGATATAGCTTGGATCATGACATGAGTGATGAAGAATCCCTCATGACTGACATATATGTTGATGATGATAACTGCACATTTATAGAAAACCCCATTTATGCCATGTCTGAAGAAAAGAATGATGAACTAGAATCTTTTGAGAGCATAATTGAAAATCCCATATATGACATCTGAGGAAAGGAAGCTAGAGCCCGAGACCCTTGGTGGTTTTATTGAGAAACCTATTTATGAGATTTTCACAGAAAGCATGGATATTAAGACCTTGGGATATCTTTACATGGAAAAGGAACATGAAATCTTTTCACATGATCAGTTTGAGCCATGCATGAGCATCAACAATGAAGACCTGAAGAAGCAGTGTAGTAAAGAGCTGGATCAGATACATCTATTTGGAGAGCAGTCTTAGCCATTGTCTCCATATACTGGGGTTACTTATGATTTGGAGCATCTTGGGGTTCATGTTTCACAGAGAGTTACTATCAGAAGAGCCCTTCGGATCATTATGATGAGGTAGTTGGTATGCCTTATCATTCAAAAAAATTTCTCAGCCCTATCCAGTCATGAATAGAAGAAGCCCGCAGGAAGACTTACCATTTGTGGAATCACTTCAAAGATCTATCACATGCCTTTGATTTCCCATCCAGAATATCTATGCAGGTTTGCACTTTCTAGTAAACGTGTCCTTGCTTTGGCTGGTAACCAAATACAAGGCAAAAACTTCTTATATTGATGAAATGTTAAGATGGTTACATTGGATTTTTAATTTTACTTAACATTTTATTATATTATGTTTAGAGTAGGAAAATAAGCTCCTCAAAGAGAGCATTTACTTTACGCATTTCTTTCTAGTACTTAGGAATAATAAATTTTTTTCCTTAGCTATTTTTTAGTTTTTATGAATAAATGCAATTTATGATTCATCGGTTTCTTCATAAAACTTGTGCCGCTGAAGGTTTTTTGTCAAGTTGAGATGTTTTTACAGGTTGTATAAACCAGAGATTCTGGTGTTCTTGCATCCTCTCATTGCCTGAAGGCTGATCAAGCACACATCCCGCAGTTAAAGCCAGATGTTTTCCACTAAATTGCACTTAGTGGATTCCAAGTGAGCCGTTGAAGACTTGAACAATCAAATTGTTCATCATCAGTGTTCCGAGATCCATCAGGCCAAATTTTTTGGCCCTTTATAAAATTTGTATGTCCAAAACCCCTTGGGGGAATTGTAATAAGTTGGTCTAAGCATGATTATTTTGTAAAAGACTTGGCCTACCTTAGGATTGATTATCAGGGGGCTACTCTAGAGTGTTTTTTCCTTAGGAATAATGCTCTACTCTATAGTGGCGTATAATTCCTGAGTTTTTCACTCACACCTCCAACGCTGGAGTATTCTCATGATGGTTGAACCTAGGGGGGTTATTGAAGCCTATGTGTCTATGTTTTTTTTTTTACATTCTAGCCATCAGTAATAAGTCGTATGGACATGCACTAGGTCCCCTAGGAGTTTGAGTCGATTCCGGCAAAAATAATTTTTTTCCATAAATTAAACCATTTTTTAATGGTTTAATTGGAAAAATTCAAAATGTAATAAAAGTGTCGTCTGGAGGCGGAATTTGGCGTGGGGAGACTCGTTTTGATGCTCAGAGCGTCCTCTTTACCCTAGTCTCCACTTTCTCCATGTTTTGGGCGATTACATCGCCTCTTGGAGCAATTTTCGCTAAAGATGCATCATTTTGGCATTTAAATGCTAAAAAATGAAAAAATGCACAAGTGACAAAAAATTAAAAAAATCAAAATACATGATTTTTAACTTTTGAAAAGGGGTGGCATTATTTAAATGAGGCGTACGACTATATATTATGATTAAAGCACATGCCTATTTAAACTTTGGATAAGTGATTGCATTAAGAAAGAATGCATGGGCTTTCCTTTCACGTGGGCATTTCACCCATGTGCAAACTCACGAGTCGTGAAGGGAGAGAGTTCCAACAACTTGGGCGATTGTTACAATTAGGAGGGCGTGAGTATTAAGGGAGAGGGGCTCCCCTCTTGTGAGGTGGCAGCCACCTCACCCTTCACACCAACCAACATGGAGTTCAACGTATCAATCACACAAATCGTGGGATCCCATCACACACTTGGCTGCCCTGAAAACCAATTCGCCCTCCTCTATTTATTTCGACCTCTTCCTCTTGGAAGTTATATAAGTAGGGTCTTTCTCCATTGTAGTAGGATGGATGCACTGAACCTCTGTTATTTTGTACATTGCTCCTATTGAATAATATATCAAAAGACTTTGGAGGTATATCAGGTGAACATTGTGTTGGAGTTCTATCAATGAGGTGATATTGTGGCTTTGTATTCGCTATTTCATGCTTTCATTGTGTAGATTTAGTCTATTGGGTATAGAAGCAAACATTTACAGTTGTTAACTTGTTTGTTTATGCTTAGATAATAAGAGATTTGAATATAATCAACAGTATTTGGTTGTACTCAGATTCATTTTGTCTCATTTTATTCTAACATATTAAGTTTCTCATTATGTTGCAAGTTTGGAATTTTTTAGCTGTAGATCCAAAGCTCAAGGAGATTGAGAACTCGGTTGTTCTCCCTTTTCTTGGGCAGCCATACTTTTTCTAACATAAGTGTATTGCAGAGATCTCTAAAGGCATTGGCAAGAAACAAGAGCATTGGGATCCAAAAGCCTCGTCCATCTCCATTCCTACAAAACTTTCTCTCCTTTGCATTTTGTTGTTTCATGCTTAAAAAGTTAGATCTAAGAGCTATTATTCTTCCATTCATTTCAGATCTGATTTATTTTAGGCATTCTTAAAAGATCTAGACATTTACATACATAAAGCACTCTTTAGCGAATCTAGATCTCTTTTTGTACTTGCATGCCTTAAAAATTTCAATTTTTTTTCTAAGAACAAAAAAAAAATCAATTTTGTTTAGTCTTTTAAATTCATTTCCATCATATTCTAATAAAAGTTGCTTGTTGGTTTTTAGCAGGTCCAAAGAAATATAGAGAGAAACTCGGGTTGTTTTCAGCCAGAAATCACCAAAAACTGGGCTTCTTCAAGGACCTCTTCCTTCCAGTTTCTCAATTCCATCATTGTAAGCTCTGAGGTCCAAGTTTAATGGACTAAGAAGCACTTCATTTTTCAGACCTAACACCCACACCCCATCCCCCCCGGGGGATTTGCGTTTTTGTCATTTTTGTGAATTTTTTTTTTTAACTCCACAACTTCCCCACAACTTTCACACACTCAAATTTGTAGTCCAAGTTGTATACTTTAAATTCTTTTTCAGTAAATTTCATTTTTTATTGCAAAAATAAATTATAAATAAAACCATCTTCGTCGCCACGAAGTATGCTCTCACCTCCACTTAAAGGCATCGCTGATCAGTGGGGGTTGATCATAAAAGTGATGCATAAGATTGACGACTTACAATCTTTCACTTCGTTTTTTGCATTTCATTTTTTCACAAATATAATTGTTTAATAAAAGGAACCCAAAGTCTCTTGAACCTCGTTGAAAAGCAGGTCAAAAGCACTCTCTGTCGGAGAGCACAATGGTCCTTGTTTTCCAAATTTGAATAAACTATTTTGCTTACACTGCGTATGCTCTACCCATTTGTGGGATACCTAGAAACAATTGGAAGCACTTTTTAACACTTCACACTTAACTTAAATAGTCACCTAATAAAATCAACTACCCTTAAGATAAGTGAAAATCTGGCACTTCGACAATTTTTTTGTGGGGAAATTTTGCCCGGGGACGCGGGAACCACTGGGACGAGACCTCGGGGCACTAGTTAGGCTACATACTTGTTGGTGTAGTGTTGAACACCTCTCTTGAGACTCCGACCAGTCCACATGTCCTTGTACAGAGCCACCAAATCTTGATTTCCGGACATTCCTCCTTGTACCTCAGGGTATCTCAGGAGTTCCCCCTTTTCCCCTCTAATCAAGTTTGATATTTTAATAATTAAAATCAACCAAGACAACACTCACAAAACATTTCAGTTTTCGCTTTCATTTCAGCACATTATTTGACTCCATAAGGCACTGGTTTTGTATTTGCTTAATATCAGTATTGTGCATCTTTATTTCTTGTTGGTGAAAGCACTTGTTTAATTACATTTTATTTTCCAAAGGCTATCTTGTGACATTTTACCCTAAACCCATAATAAACACCTAAAAACATAAAACACATTTTAACCATTTCACGGGAAGTTGTAACAACCTTAGAAACATTCCTTAGGGACTACCCCCCTTGGCTTCGTTGGGAGTTTTGCCTAAACAGAGGAGTCAAGATCAGGTGACAGCCTTGACTCGAGACTTGCCCCCAAGGGCACACCAAGCAGTAGCAAAGATTTTCTGTTGCGTTCACCAGTTGTGCTGATCTGGTGGCAACATGTACAAAATAGAAGTCCTCATAAATTACTTCAAAATAAAACTCCAAAAGAAGTGTTTTGAGGTGAAGTTCCAGATGTGAGTCATCTAAAGATATTTGGTTGTCCTGTGTATATACATATTCCCAAGGACAAAAGGAGAAAGTTGGATCCTTCAGGTAAAAAGGGTATTTTTGTTGGGTACAACGAGATATCAAAGGCATATAGAGTATACGTCCTTGAATACAAAAAGAATGAGATCAGCCGACATGTTATTTTTGATGAAGATGCAACTTTCCACAAATCAAAAGGAAATCATTTCAATGAGATACATGATGAGGAACCCACAACACCAAGAGTATCAGAAAAAAAAAAAAAAGACCATGTACCTGAGAATCACGATATGATGGAGACTCAGAAACCTGCTGATTCATCCACATAAAAAATTACATATCAGAGAAAACCAGGTTGGGCACGTGAACTCATTCAAGATGCAGAAAAGTGTGGTGCCCCAAATAAGACTTTCAGAAAAAACAAAATAACTCGATTTTATTCCAACTATGTTGCACTTGTGTCTAACATCATTGATGTAGAACCCTCCGGCTATGAAGAAGTTGCTGAGAAGGTGTGGCAGGATGCCATGATTGAAGAATATCAATCAATCATGAAAAATAATGTTTGAGACATAGTTCCAAGACCGAAAGAAAAATATGTAGTAACATCTAAATGGTTATACAAAATCAAGCATGCTGCGGATGACAGTATTGAGAAATACAAAGCAAGGTTTGTGGCTCGTGGTTTCTCCCAAAAAGAGAGAGTAGATTACGAAGAAACCTTTGTTCCCGTAGTAAGATATACTTCCATTAGAGCTACTTTGGCTATAGCTGCAAAGATTGGATGGAAACTACATCAAATGGATGTAAAACTGATTTCTAAATGGTGTGATAGAAGAGGAAGTGTATGTGGAACAACCACAAGGATTTGAGACACATGACAGACATACACATGTGCAAATTAAAGAAATCCTTGTACGGATTGAAGCGAGCACCCATGACATGGTATGGAAGAATTGATAGCTTTCTGATGAGCTTGGGATTTATTAAAAGTAATGCGGACTCCAATCTTTATTATAAGATTGAGGATGATGGATGGGTGATTTTACTATTATATGTGGATGACATGTTTCTAACAGGAAATGAAAAGCTCATCACTGAATGTAAGAAGAAGCTTGCTTCAAAATTCGAAATGAAAGATTTGGGTCAAATGCACTATTTTCTAGGTCTTGAAGTGTGGCAGAATCTAGGTGAGATTTGTCTCAGCAAGGAAAATATACCGTGGAAATTCTAAAAAGATTTGGAATGATGGATTGTAAATCCATGACAACACCTATGACGACAAATCCAAAGTTATTATGTGATACTTCATCAGAGATAGTGGATGTCACCTTGTATAGACAAATAATTGGATCGTTGATGTATTTGATGATACAAGGCCAGACATATGTTTTGCCGTGAATACTTTAAGTCAATATATGGTTGAACTTAGACATGTTCATTTGATTGTAGCAAAACATGTGATGAGATACTTGAAAGGTACCATTGAATATGGTATCAAGTATGATGCAAATTGTGAATTTAAACTGCAAAGATACTCTAATTCAGATTGGGATAGTAATGTCATAGATTGTAAGAGTACATCAGGCTATTGTTTTAGTCTGGGATCAGGAATGATCTCATGGTTTAGAAAGAAGCAAACCAGTGTTGCGCTCAGTATGGCTGAGGTAGAATATATGGCAGCATGTTTAGCATGTACTGATGTTGTATGAATACGAAAATTGCTTTCAGGATTATTGATCTTGAGTTAGATGCTACTAGTATGTACTGTGACAATCAGAGTTGCATAAAGTTGTCAGTGAACCCGGTGTTTCATGACAAATCAAAGCATATTGGAATCAAGTATCATTTTATCCATGATATGGTAGAAAAAGGAGCAGTGAATCTTCTTTATGTGGCTACAACTGAACAGGTCGCAGATGTGTTAACCAAACCTCTGTCAAATGTGAAGTTTGAATACTTCAGAGACAAGTTTGGACTAGTCCCTCGTAAGAAGGAGTAAGGAGTTGCATATAGGATTATGGTGATAGTAGCAGGGAAAATCATAGTTAGGTAGGATGTGGGCTATTCTATTATTATCCAGTATGAAAAAGGACTGGCACTGACTAAGTGAATAAAAATCCTATAATGATAGTAGTGTGCCCACCAAAGATGCTCTTGATTCCAGATTGCTAGCAATGGATACAAAACTTCTCTTAATGAATCAACAAGTCAATAGCCAAGTAAAGATAGGTGGATGTAACAGGTGGTACTAGAAAAAACACCTTCCTTGCTAAGAGGGAGTCTTGAAATATATAGCTTTGGAAGCTATTTTTTTATGTAATTAAATTATGTACATAAAAAGTATTTTATGCCAAGTGTCAAAAGGCTAAATGCCAAGTGTAAAGGCTCATGCCAAGTGTCAAAAATTTCATGCCATGTGTCAAGTTCATGACAAGTGTCAAAGGGCTGCTTAGAGGCCAGCCTAGGGCGGTCCCTAGGGGGCCTGCTTAGAGGTCATCTTAGGGCAATCCCTAGGGGGGTTGCTTAGGGCGGTCCTAGGGGGCTGCTTAGGGCAATCCTAGGGGGATTCTTAGGGCATCCAAGCCCAAGTATAAAAAGGGGCTGGCCCCATCACTTGAACACACACTTTTAGTGAAGACTTATGCTATCATAAGGCTGCCAATCAACTCGTTGTTATTGCTGTTAATGACTGCTACAAGGATAGAGATAAGGTTGCTACATTATCTACTTTAAGTCTGCTACAGTAAGAGGTCATCACAGTCAATTTTGAACTGTTACTGTAAGTATGTTATGTTGTTAGTCTAGTTTGTAAGTGTTGAAACAAAGGTATTGTTTCAGCAAGTTAAAGTTGTTAGTCCAATGTCTTGTACTGGTATTGTACTTTGTTGAGGAATCAAAAGAGAAGTTTTGGCTGGGTTTTCTACCCCATAAGGGTTTCCCAGGGTAATCTTGTGTTTTCTCTATGATTGTCTTACTTTCAATGATCCTTACTTATGAAGATGTATGCTTATGATTGTTATATGATGCAAAAAGTTTAAAAATTCATACATACATCTAGTTTTTCAACATGAATGCATTCTTGTCAATGGGTCCTCGATCCCCCAAATTTGAGGCTTAGGTATCTCCCACTAGTGCCCTCTTGTTGACCATGTTTTTTTGAATTTCAATCTTCACACTACATGTTCCATCCTCCTCTTCTAGTTCCTCATGTTCCCCCAACAATCACCGCACCACAATCCATGTCGACACTTGTTATGCCAATAATTATACCTCCCACCTTTCATAACTTAAGTCTGATTACCCTTCTCCCTCTATTGTCACAACTAAGTGTGAGTTATTATCTTGTGTCCTTTGGGAAGCATCCCTCAAATCCTTTTGCCACACAATTCATAATTCTTCATTGTCTCTGTGAAGAACCTGCAACAATTAATTAATGAAAATACACGAGATAGTATAAATAACAGAACTCAGAATCACTTGTATTGATCGCAGGCCACTTCGAGGGGGCAACCTCCTTTGAACAAGCTCAATACAATTAACTTCATGGTACCTTCATTGGTCTCAACACAAACTTATATACTGAGTCTAGGCGCCAATACCATGTGTCAATACAAACCATGGGCCAATACAAACTATGGATCAACAATTACTACAGGACGACTTACAAAGCATATGCGTCCAACAACAATAATACAAACTATGGATCAACAAATACTACAGGCCGACTTACAAAGCATATGCATCCAACAACAATATACTAACAAAGTAAATAGAAGGGTTGACATGGGTTCCTAACATCCCCTCTCCCTTAGAAAAAGCTTTGCCCTCAAAGCTTTAGATGTGGAAATTGATGCAGAATTTGAAGGAGTGGTTCCCCTGTAGCATCCTCGGGTTGCATTCTAGGCCATTGACGCCTTTTGAGTTTCAGGAGGATTGCTTGGAAGGTTGTAGACGAAGAAGAACCATATCAGTTGCGTGAAAAGTGTGCTCTGAACGGTGTTGATCGACATGTTGTTTCAGTCGAATTCTTGCCATGTGAAGATTGTCCTACAGAATGAGAAGAATCTGATAGCGGTTTCGAAGAACTGAGTCAATTGCCTGAACTGGGGAGCTGCTGAGGGTGTATGGAAGAAGAACTGGCGGTTTCTGTCCATAGACTGCTTCATATGGTGTCCTTTTAGACGTGGTATAGTACCACTAGAGCGCTTCTAGGAAATCCATAGAAATAGTTGTCCAAATTTGTGTAGGGATGGGCAAGGGTTCAAGTAGTCCCGAAAGGAGTGTCGTTTCACCCTTGTTGACCTGGCAAGTATCACAGTCAATCACCATCTGTTGAATTGTCATTTTCAGTCACTGCCAAAAGAAATTACATTGTTCCCGATCATACGTTTTGAGGAACCTAGAGTGCCATGCCCATGAAGAAGCATGGAGTTCATAGAAGAGATAGCCCTGTTGAACAAATTGCAACCAATTTGGAACAAGCAGAGAAATAGCTGTAAGAGAAACTGGGTCATCAAATGTGCGAGAAGGAGCATCTACCACCATATTGTCCTTACCCTTCTTGTAAGTAATCACATAGTCATAACCCATGAGTTGGATAACCCATTTCAGGTGTGCTGGGGAGAAGACCCGTTGTTCCAGGAAATTTTCCAGACTCTGGAGATCAGTCTTGATGCAGAAATAATTCCCTAATAGGGATGGCTGCCACTTCGGTACTGCATCCAAAATAGCTATCATTTCCTGCTGAGATGTAGATGCGGCTAAATGCTTACCGGAAAGGTCTCTTGAAGGCGACAATCCCACTGGTGCAACAAAGACACGTGCATATCTATCCAAGGAAGTAGTGGAGATCATTGATGGGTGCATCTAAATGAATTGGAGCTGAGCGATGACACCATGTGAATTCTTCTTAAGGATCTTTTCCAGGCGATGTGAACTGATGATGCAGAGAGACCCTGGTTGTAACCCTGTAAATTTGTGTTGTGTCCCATTGACTGAAAACTGCATCCAAAGTTCAACAAAATCCCGTAAGATGGGGCCAAGTGTGCGTAGCTATTGAACACCCAAAACCACATCACATCCGCTTAAGGACAAGGCAAACATGTCAGAGCGCAAGTTATAATTTTCCAGAGAGATACGCATATTGTGATACTTTCCCTTGCAAGGTAAGGTGCCCCCATTGGCAGCCATGACTTCAAAGTTGGGGCAATGATGGATAAAACAATCAGCCTATTTGGCGATCTGGGGGTCAATGAAGTTATGAGTGCTACCAGAATCAATGAGTATTGTAAGAGGAAGCTTCTTGAAGTAACCCTTGACCCGCATGGTTTGGGGGGTGGTGACGCCAGATAAAGCATGGAGAGATATCTCTGGTTGGTCGTCTTGAGATGGGGGGTCAATAGGGGGCTCCTGAATGTCGACCTGATCATCCATTGTATTTGGAATTTCTTCACCAATTTTAGAGGCAGGCGGAGAATCCATATCCAAGAGATAGAGCTTTTGCTGAACACATCTATGTCCCCGAGTGAATTTCTCATCACAATTATAACAAAGCCCTTTTTCTCTGCGTGCCTGCATCTCTGTTTCAGACAAATGCTTGATAGAAGTTGGTCGAAGAGCTGGCGGGATGGGAGGTCGTTGAGAACCCATATTTTGGAAGGGGACAGAAGTGGGTTTGAAGCGTTGTTGGGATGCAATCTTGTCTTCTGCCAACTTAGCCAACTCCAAGGCTTCCATCATTGTGTTAGGACATAACATTTTAACCTATGAGCGAATTTCATCCTTAAGACCACTGATAAAACATTTCCTGTAGAATTCATCAAACAATCCTTTTGTGTGATTGGCTAGTTTCTCAAATTTTGTCTGATACTCTCTCACAGTGCTAATTTGGTGAAGTTTAGTGAGGGCTTCTGTGAAGTCATCAAAAGCATTAGGACCAAATCGCTGCAAATGGAGCTGGCAAAAATCGGACCATTTTGGTTCTTCATGAGCCTTGATGTACCAACGGTACCATTGAAGAGCTTTATGTTCCAAATGAAATGATGCAAGTGGAACTTTGGTGACATCAAAAGTATTATGCAGACCGAAATACTGTTCTGCACGATAGATCCATCCAGTCGGATCAGTACCATTGAAGCGAGGAAAATCAATCTTCGGACCACGGAAATTGCTGGAAGAAGAGAACCCATTGTTTGATGGAGACTCGGACTGTCGTTTGTTGTTCATGGCTAAATGTTCAAGATGGAGGCCGATAAATTTTTCATCAAGATCCCGGAGTTTGGTTTGGATGGCTGCAAATGCTTCCTCCATGGTTTTTGCTCCTGCACGGGTGACAACCATAATCAAGAGTTTTTTTTTGGGGGGGGGGGGGTAATGAGTAAAAAAACACAAACAAAAGCTTATTTAGTAAAGGGAAATTTGGATTTGGGAAAAAAATCTTATGGGTAATTGGGGTTTGACTAGGTTTTGGACACTTTCGAATGGACAAGGAAGCAGAAAATGAGGATCTCAGAAGCGGGGTGAAAGAATGAGAAAATTTGTCAGAGATGGACAACGAAGCAGAAATATGGAATGAACACGGTGGCAAAATTTGAAGGCGATTGAGTGAAAATTAAAGAAGTTATGGAAAACCCTAAAAATAGACAAATGTGAGATTTTTGGCTTTGGGAAGTGGAATTTGGGATAAGGCCTTAGGAATGAAAGATGCATAATGAGATTACAGGGGTGTCAAGGAAGTTTCAAGGGAAACAAAGTGAAAACAAGGGATCGGAAACAGATGGATCTGTAACGACACTGAAGTGATCAGCAACAAATGGATCTGAAACAACGCCAAACGGATAAAAAACGGTTGGATCTGAAACGACTTTCAGAATAGATCTGAAACGGCTGGATCTGCAACGTCTTTCAGAATGGATATGGAACGTCTTTCAGAATGGATCTAAAACGGCGCGGAAGTGATCGACAACAGTTCAGCTGAAAATAGATATGGACCCCAGGTATGTGCGGCTTCCTAACAGTTCAGGGGTTTCACTCGACCACCAATGTTGTTTGACGGCTTGCGTATTGGGTAGTACCCCTTACTCCACGGCTCAGGTAAAACTGATAACCGCTTTGCCACAAACGATAGCTCTTGGTTTACCTCACGGGTGGGAACTAGTCAATCAGGTAGGGGTCGTTGCCCTTTTCGCTGGCAGGTCCTTTCAATGGGCCAGCTACTTTGGGGTTCCTGTGGTACTCCTCACAATGAGTTTTAGGGCTTATGCTCAAGTACTTCCCACAGTTAAGGGGATAGGGATTATTCCTAGATCCAAACTTGCAACAGATGCGAAAAAAAAAATTGGCAGAAATTCCACCCAACGAGTCCAAGAAAGTGCTCTGATACCAGATGTGAAGAACATGCAACAATTAATTAATGAAAATACACGAGATAGCAGAAATAACAGAACTCATAATCGTTTTTATTGATCGCAGGCCACTTCGAGGGGGCAACCTCCTTTAAGCAAGCTCAATACAATTAACTTCACGGTACCTTCATCGGTCTCAACACAAACTTATATACTAAGTCTAGGCACCAATACCATTGGTCAATACCATGTGTCAATACAAACCATGGGCCAATACAAACTATGGATCAACAATTACTACGGGACGACTTACAAAGCATATGCGTCCAACAACAATAATACAAACTATGGATCAACAAATACTACGAGACGACTTAAAAAGCATATGCGTCCAATAACAATATACTAACAAAGTAAATAGAAAGGTTGACATGGGTTCCTAACAGTCTCATCCTCACGGGTCTTTCCAAAAAATGGTTGTTATGACAAGGATGTCCATGCATCAAAAGTTACATTTGTCATAGCCCATGCCCCTCCTTCCATATAATCCATGCATTAAGCTTATCATTGTCTCCTTTGACGATAGAAATGCAAGCTTCTTGTATCTAGACAACATTAGCTCCTTAAGTCCCTCCATCACTCCCCAAAGGCCTTTTTTCTAACCCTGCTCCCAAGAAAACCTCCCCCTTCTAGGATTGAACCCAAGGCCTCGGTTTCATATGCTAGTTCCCTATATGATATTCCATTGAAGCCTATTATCCAAGTCTCCTCCCCTCCCATTTCCTCCCCCTCATGTTTGCAAATTTTTTAAAGTGGACATCTAAAGAGCTATTCAAAACCTTTACACTAGCAAAGCAATAAATTGTGAAGGGTTCAAATACGAGTTTCTCACATGTGTGAACTTGGTTGCCTCTCCCATTGCATATTTGTTTGATGAGATTATTTGCTAGAGTTTTCCCCCCTTTTGACTGCAACACATCATCCACCTCATTCATAATTCAAGGATATCTCAAATCCAAATAATTACACAACTATCAAGGTCGTTTATAAATTTACAAAATTATATGTTGAAGTGTTAGAAATGATGTTATTTGAGCACTTGAAGCAAAGAAATCATAGAGCTAGGGCATTGGCTAGTTTCAACAGAGACTTACAAACTATTGACCACAATTTCAGACTTCGACCTATTATTGAGGACGTTATCCGACAATGTTCTAAAGTCTTCTACTATGTTGTAGAGTTTAAGAAATCATTTCGGTTGGTTAATTTTGAACTGCCCATGGGTTCTTCAACTTTGTTTGAGGTGCTATTGGAATTAAGAGGGGTGCCCTCTCTCACCGAATCTCTTTAGTGTTAACATAGATGAGCTTGAGGACTTTGTTCGAAAGCATGCCCATATTAAAGCTTGCTGTATGTTACATAATGTCTCGATAGCTATACTACTTTTTATTGAGGATGTGATCCTAATCTCCCATTCTCTTGATAGTTTATGACGACCATGGGACACTCTAGCTTGCTCACGTGAACTTCTCTAGTTATTAGTTAACCTTGGTAAACTGTAAAACTAAGGTTATGATCTTTAATATTTCCAGAGACGCTCTACCCAATTTCCAATTCTCCAACAAGGGAGACCCTGTGGAGATCACGATCTCCTATACATACTTGAGGTTCAATTCACTAGCCCATCCCTTGACCTGAAACATGTCTCTCAATTGTGCATTTTTAAGGGATATGCTTCACTTTGCTCCTTGTAGTGCCAATGCTTTCAAATACATTTCCAAGGTATCCCTTTGAAGGGGCACTTCTTCAACACTATCATTAAACCCATAGTGCTTTATGGATTGGAGGTTTGGGGCATGTGACCACTTGGTTTCACACCTGGGAAAATGCGGCAGAAGTCTTCAAGACACTGGTGTGGCCTTGGGGGAAAGCCAGAGTCAAATGTTGTCACCTGAAACTCGACTCCTCAGTCTAGGCTTACTCCTAGCGAAGCCAAGGGGGGGTGGACCCTAAAAAGTAAAAATAAAACTAACGTGTCTAATCTATGAAAGACAAAACAACTAATCTAGGAGTTTGAATATTTTTGTGAACCAAGATCAATGCACTATATATAAAGCAAATATCATTCATCACTTAACATCACCATCATTATCATTTTAAAACATCCATCATTATTGAAATATAAATAAGTAGACCAGTGTTGATAAATGGAGTCAAAAAAGTGCTTGTAACTAATATGACAATGTTGTGTGATTGTTCTTGGTTAATTTTATTATTACTATGGTGATGGATCTTTTTATTAAGGTTGGGGGATTCCCGATATACCCAAAGGCATTGGGAATATGTCCGAAATTCAACCGGGTGGCTTCTCACTCAAACATGTGGGCTGGATCAGAGTCTCAGGGAAATGTTCAACATTATACCAAACGAGGGTATAGTCTAACAGTTTCCAAGAGGACACTACCCAGTGGTTCCCGCGTCCTTTGAGAAATTTGCCCACCAAAGATGAATAATTGATTGTGTCGGATTTTCACAAATAGGTGGTTTATTGGGGTGTGTTAGATCCTATTACTAGTCACTTATCCCTTTCTGATGTGTGTCAGCATGCTCAGACTATGCTGCAGTGACTACGGGGAAAAGCCTTGGAAATTTTAAGAATTTTATAACACAATTTTTACTTTTTTAGAGCCCCGAGAGTCTTTTTTCGGGCCAGTACTCGGGCAAGCCCTTATCCTGAAACCTTACCTCGGAAAAGCAAGGGGGTGTTTTGGATTGTGAAAAAAAAGTGAATGTTGTAAAAAAGTGAGAAAACTATGTCATGAGTGAACTCGTGGCCCGCCAATGGAATAGACCAACGAGGTTAATTTTAAGTCCTAGTTAATTTTAATTAATCATCGAAAAGAAAAAAAACTAAACTAAAAATTCACACCACGAAAAATGAGTCGACACAGTCCCCCCCTGGGGGGATGGGGTGTGGGCACTGGTTATCCCCCTTGCTCTCGTTTAATATTTCATTACAATGCAATATAGAAGTGCCCCAGTCTTTTAAAATGACTCGACCGCTTGCAATAACAGAAGGGAAAAGTATTTGGTTTGGGAAAATATAGTTTATGGTGCTCTTGATGGTCTGATGTAATGTCCCTTTTCAAGAAATTTATTAAAATGACAAATTTTTCACTTTTTTCCCTAGTTCGAGCTTTGACTAGGTCCCCTTAGGCTAAGGAATCTAGTCCAAGTGTCCAATTAACTCCTCATTTGACTCTTCCTTCTACTTAGGAGTTACGTTTCCATCCAAATTCGACCTATGATGCATATGGCCAAGTGTATGAGCCTCCTAACTCATCCCAAGAACATTAAGCTTCCCATGGATTCGAAATTGCAAGAAGAGAATGCCATGTGGCACAGAAATTCTAGCTTCTGTGGGCCCCACAACCTCCATGTGTCTTCATGATCAATTGTCACTTTGATTTTCTCTTGCATTTATTTAATTAGCTCCTTTATTAAATATTTATTCCACTCTATTGTCTAAACATCATTTAATAGCTCCCTTATTGCAAATCCCAATGTCTCCATCCCCCCTAGGGAACTAGTAGGATTGATGAAAATTTCTTGTTATAACCTTAATTGAATGGGGACATTACACCTGAATCTTCAAAATTTGGCAAGCATCTCCTCCTACCTGTTCATCAATTACTGCAAACCAACAAACAAATGTTAGTGAAAGATGTCCAAAAAACACTTTAAGAGTATATTTGGGTCACCTACAAAAAACCCAAAAAAAACCAAGGCAAAAAACAAAATAAAATGCTAGAATATGAACTAAGTGAGACAAGCTGTGAGGCTTGTCTCAGGATCTTTGCACGCTCAAAGAGCTACAAATCCTAAGCTCTTATAACAACCAAATAAACTTTTCAAATAAGATCTAAGCATTACTTTTCAAACTTTTAAATTTAACAATTTTTGACAAGTAAAAAAAAGTAAAATGCTTAATAAACAAAGAGATCTAATCTAGTTATGATAAACTTTGTAAATGACACAGATAAGATTTCTTAGAGTAATTTCAGACCTACTTATGATATTGCAAAAGGAGAAAGATCTGAGATACACAAATCGAGGTAACTCAGAAGATTTGAATTTTTTTATATACTGAGTAAGAGAAAGGAAGCAGAATGGCGTTTGAAATCCAAAAACTTTGAATGCTTGGAAGTGGGACACTGAGGGCAAGATCCACCAAAGCATGCACAAATTAAGAAAATGAGAGCAAACAAGCTATCTTCTTCTTCAAACCTGTCGACCTGTAGCTAACAAAAACACTCACAAAGAAACCATCAAACTAGAAATGCACATGGTTAGAAATCAAAGTACAATATGAGCATAAACAAATAAACATATAAATTTTAAATCTCTAATCAAGATGACAAATAAAAGAACTAATTAAAATAAACAAGATTAATTAGTCTTTCCTACAAAATTGTTACCAATCCTTCAAGTAGGCTAGTAGATGGCTGAAAATTACTTGCACAGAAATTGTCTTAGCTACAAATCACCTTATGCCATGAGATCATGAAGCCACTCACAAAGCATGACACATGTGGACCTCCAAAGTCTTCTTTATTCACAATACCAAAATAATACAAGTACAAGATGGTCTGCTCCAACTCCAACTAGAGAAAAATGAAGTGGGCAGCCATGCTTAAATAGCCAAAGATGGAGAGGAATGGGTGGAATGAGTGGCATAACTTGTGGAGAAAATGGGCCTGCCCACTCCCATGTATTTGGCTGTCAAACAGCTGCAAATCAGCCAAAGTGACAACCCAAACATAGGCTGCAAGCTTCCTTAACTCATGGGATTCGTCCCTTGGGTTTTGTGCCCCCCTCATGGGGAAATGCACCCTCCTCAATGGACACATGATCCCATACATAGAGTTGCCTCAAAAGTTGCCAAAATGTCATCTCTTACATAGCTGAAATATTTCTGACATCAAATCCCCCAAAATATGGAATTTGATTTTTATTATTTTTTGACTTTTTATTTTTATTTTTTCTCCACTTATTCATTTTTTTTGGAATTTTCGACATAAGTGAAAAATAAATAAGTCAATGACTATAGAAAGTGGGTTTAGGGGTATAGTGGATGCTCTGAGTTAGAAAACGAGCACCTCCATGGCAAAAAAAGACCCCTAGACCACACTTTTACATTATTTTCGAAATTTTTAATTAAACCATTAAAAAATGGCTTAAAAACATGGAATTTTTTTTTCGCCGGAATTAAAAAAAACCTAAGGGGACCTAGCACATGTCCATACGACTCAAAATTAATCCCTAGCATGTCCATATACATTGACCCATGGACTTTAATAACCCCCTAAGGCTCGTTAACCTCACCAGGCATTCCAGCTTTGGAGGAGCAGGAGAAAAACCCAAAAATTATGTTATGCAAAAATTGCAAGACATAATTGATAAGTGAAAAAACTCCTTGGAATACCTGACTTGGTCTAAAAGTCCGAGGGAACCAAGTCATTTACAAAAATACCATGTTAGTACATTTTATTACAAACCCCGCAGGGCATGGACATGTGAAGAAAAATTAAAAAAGGGGCTCTTATAAAGACCTGCTGGACATCAAAACACTGAATACGAACATGTGACATGTTCAACTTTGCCCGCTCACTTGATAGTCCAACCAAGTACAACTTAGTTGGCAACATCTGGCTCCCACTGCGGGACGTGTGCTCGATCTGGTCTTTAGGCAAGGAGAGCATACGAGAATACCAAAATCTCTGGTTTCTATGACCTGTAAAAACATCTCGACTTGACAAGAAAACCTTTCAGTAGCACAAACTCTTATAAGAAGCCACTGAACCATTAGTTGTATTCTTCAAAAACAAAATTAACTAAAAAAATCTAAGTACAACAAAAAAATGTACTGAAGAAAAAAAAATGTTGAAAGTAAATGCTCACTTGATGAGCTTATTTTCCTACTCTAAGCATAACAAAATAAAATGCTAAGTAAAATGATAAATCCAATGCAACCATCTTAACATTTTATCAATATAAAAACTTTTCACCTTGTGTTTGGTTATCAGCCAAAACAAAAATACCTTAGTCAGAAAATGCAAACCTGCATGATAATTCTGAATTGGAGGATTGGATGGGTGATCATAGGCATATGATAGATCTTTGAAGTGCTTCCCCAAATGGTAAGTCTTCATGCAAGCCTCTTCTACCCATGACTGGATAGGGTTGAGAAAAAACTCGGAATGATAAGGCAGACCAACTACCTCATCATATTGATTTGAAGGGCTCTTCTGATAGTTCATTTCTGTGAAAGTATAAGCCCCAAGCTACTCCAAATCATAAGGAACCTCTGAATGTGTTGATGAAGGCTGAAATTGACATTCCACTGATTTCATCCTATCCAACTTTTCGTTATACTGTTGATCCAAGTCTTCATTACTAATACTTATGTGTGGCTCTGATTTATCATAAGAAGTATCTACATGCTCCTCTTCCATGTCAAGATTCCCCAAGGTCTCAAAATCAACACTCCCCTCTCTTGATATAACAAAGATGGGTTTTTCTAAATCCATCCAATAATCATCATACCCATCATTGTAAATGAAAGGGGAGTCTTTGTCTATTGCATCACAACCCTGGCCATACCCATCCTCATGTTCACAATAATCATTCTCAGAAGGTTTGAATTGAAAGATATTACAAGGCATAAAACTATCCAAAACCTCATAAGTATGTGGAGAACATGGAGGAGTGTAATCATAAACCATACAGAATTCATCACACGTTTCTTCTTGAGGTGAATCTGAAATATCCAGGTGATCATTATCACTAAAAGAGACTTCAGAATACTCCAAATCTTCAATATTTTCTGTTATGGTGACATGAGGGTTTTCAACAAAATCTTCAATCAATGGTGCTTCATGAAACTCTTCAATAGGGTCATGTTGTACTTTGGGAAGGAAGGAGATATATTTTTTAACAAGTTGCTCAATCTCTGTCTTTTCTCCTTCATGCCAACGCAAGAGGAAACACTTAAGAAAATAAGCCATAGAAGCTATGGATTTGTTATAAAGGGCATTGAACCAAATGTTTGCCTTCCCATCCAACGTCCAAGCAAATATGGTCATCAGATCATCCTCATGATAAATATTAAAATCAACCACCAGATTGAAGAAAGCAACAATATGACGGGTGGCTGATCACCATTGTTTCCATAGAACTCTGGAGCAATGTCAAATAGCTTGTCACGGCCATAGCAATGATTAGGAAAATCATGGATGTTTGAGATATCTAACTAAGGAAAGATTTCAAGCAAGCTAGCACGGAGCTCTTCCTTATCAATACCCATAATCTCAAACCATGAGGCACCAAATCTGAAGTATGAATGTAATCATATCTTGTACTGAATCGGTAGAATTGTCAAAATAATGAGCTTCAAAGATTTTCAAAGTGTTGCATGGGCTCATCTACACACAAGCAGTCTCAACAAATTTTATGAGATACAAGGGTTTTATCCGTTCAATGGAGTCGCCATGTGAGAATAAAAATATGCATATGAAATAATCTCACAAAGAATTCTATTTTTGCTTTTCTTTGAACTTTTATAAAAGGAAAAAAGGTTAGTGGAGTCGCCAGATGAAAAATTAAAAATATAATCTAAAGATTCATCAAACAAAGCAAAAAAAAAAGGAGAAAACAAAAGTCGTATTCTGGGAATAAAAAGACTTATCCTCGGCAACGGCGCCAAAATGTTGTCTCTTGGTTTCGCACTTGGGAAAAATCGGCAGAAGACTTCAAGTCGCGGGTGTGGCCTTGGGGGCAAGCCAGAGTCAAGTGATGTCTCCTCAAACTTGACTCCTCCGTCTAGGCTTACTCCTAGCGAAGCCAAGGGGGTGGACCCTAAAAAGTAAAAATAAAACTAAGATGTCTAATCTATGAAAGACAACAACTAATCTAGGAGTTTTAATATTTTTGTGAACCAAGATCAATGCACTACATATAAAGCAAGTATAATTCATCACTTAACATCATCGTCATTGTCATTTTAAAACATCCATCATTATTGAAATATAAATAAGTAGACTAGTGTTGATAAATGGAGTCAGAAAAGTGCTCGTAACTGATATGACAATGTTGTGCGATTATTCTTGGTTAATTTTATTATTAATGTGGTAATGGATATTTTTATTAAGGCATTGGGAATATGTCCGGAATTCAACCAGTTGGCTTCTCACTCAGACATGTGGGATGGATCGGAGTCTCAGGGAGATGTTCAACACTATACCAAACGAGGGTATAGTCTAACGGTTTTCAAGAGGTCGCTACCCTGTGGTTCCCGGGTCCTTTGAGAAATTTGCCCACCAAAGAGGAATAATCGATTGTGTAGGATTTTCACAAATAGGTGGTTTATTGGGGTGTGTTAGACCCTATTACTAGTCACTTATCCCTTTCTGATGTGTGTCGGCGTGTTCAGACTACGCTGCAGTGACCACAGAGCATATGGGGAAAAGCCTTGGAAATTTTAAGTATTTTAGAACACAAATTTTATTTTTTAGAGCCCCAAGAGCAGTGACTGTTTCGTTCTCTTTCTTCATGATATCAAACAATTGATGCAAGAAAAATTTCCCATCTAACTTACGTGACCACTCACTCTTTAGCTTCGTGACAAAACTGTCATATCCATCAATGGACGAAGCAGGAAATCTATCAAACCACTTCCTAACATCTCCTTCCAAAGATGCCAGCAGACCCCTCATGAAAACATCTTCATCAGATGCTCCATATGCTTCCATATGCCCTTGTCAACATGATCTTCTATGGTTATAGCAGACACTCCATCAAACTTGAGAACTTTCCAAAATATTTTTCTGGCATGTCATGGGGGGCTCCCTGGATTTGGAAAAAATCTAGAGGAGATGGCTTAGCCTTCCTTCCGAAAATTCTAGGAATCTGAGGAGGGTTGTTCTGGTTTCCACCAATGTTTGTTCCGACCATTATACTAGATGAAGATGAAGGGGATCCGAAAAGATGACTCAGTGAAGCAGTAGGGTTAGAAATATTCCAAAAGAAATTGGATGAATTCTCTTTAATTTGTCTTTGGTTCCGAGTATATGTTGCAAGGATTCCTTCAGAATTTGTTGGACGTTCTAAGAACTTAAGATTAATGCATTGGTTTCGGTCCTCAGTAGAGTCGCGAGGTGGAGTTGCCAGGTGAACCACACAAGTAATTCATCGAAATGATAAATGTCGTAGGAGAGGTGAGATGAGTGAATTAAGATGGTGATTGAAATAATTATGAATTGGAAAATGCAATCACCAGTGCAAAATACCGGATGCGATAAGATATATGATAACGCACAGACACTCGCAGACACCGAAGGTAAACCTCTTCCTCCCCAGCAACGGCGCCAAAATGTTATCACCAATCTTGTAGTTGCCCCTAAATGATGAATCCTATTCAGGATGGTAGAGGGGATAGGCAACCAAAGTGGTGAACCTCGAGAACCTTGGTTCCCAAAAGGAATGGTTGTCACGCCAACAAAGGCACCCTTCACTTTATGCTATCAAAACATGATAACAAAGGGGGAGACCCATATCTACTCTCAATAGGAGAGATCAAACCTAATCACCAGATCAAATCAAATAAAATGAAGTACGTAAGGTGATAGGTATGGAACCCTAGATTTAAAGAAATGAGACCACTGTGGAGGCTTAGGGAAGATGTGACTTGGCAAAGATTTATTATACACAGTGATTCAATAATTAAGTATGATTCCAGGATTCATGTGCTAGTTAAAATAGTCAAATTCAGTTGCCTTGGGAAACGTGACCCTTAAAACAGGGAAAGTGACCCAAAGAGTGGATCTGAGGTTTAGGGATTTCTAGCACAGCTTGATAGATGGATGTGACAGTGTCAAAGCACACAAGCTCAACAAATAGGATCAAACAACAAGTAAACAGACTCTCTCAAGGAATGCGTGAGGGTTCAAGAAGACTAGTGCCTTGGGAATTGGGCATATGGAGTCCTCCAATGATGACGCCTAGGAGAACCCACCTAGGGATATGCAAGAGCCTAAAAACCCAAAAATGGTTATGTTGTTAACCAAGTCGTTTGATCTAGAGAATGTTCTGAGGCATTTTGATGAGGGTTTTAACATAAAATGACAGATGGGTAGATTAGAGAAATAAAAATATTACCTCACAAGCGTACCTGAGTCATGGAAATGTTTGCTATGATGCTAAGGATTATTCCCGTAGAGATCAAATGAAAGTTTGATGAGTTTCCTTGCCTATGCGAATTGCCTAGCTCCACAAGTGCGCCCTCCTCTTCCTGGTGAACCAAGGACAACAAGAGATCAATCAATTCAAGCAAGAATGGAAAAAATACAGAGAAAGAACATGATAACAATAAGAGGTACTAAGACAATAATACTCCCTGAAACCGACGGAGAGAAGAGAAGATAACGGGGAGAGTCTCCCCAGCTAATGCGCCTTCCTCACCAAATCGACTTCTTCACCTGTAGATCAAAAACGTGGAGAAAAATATGCCAAGGATCTTCACCAATACTCTCAGTGCAAAGGAAGAACAATTTCAATCAACATCAATAGCATCCACAACCAAGAGACAAGAATTTGCAAAGCAATATTTTTATTCCAGAAGCCAAGAGCCAAAAGTCCCTTTACAATGAGAAGCTCTCTCCTTTAAATATGAAGAAGAGATACCAAAACCCTACCACCTTTTGAATAGATGGCTAATATTAAAATATACAAAAGTTATAATCTACGGTTGAGATGAGCTCAACAATAAAGTACATGGATCAACTCAAAAATATAACAATATCATGGATAAAATCGCCCTAGGGGGACGTCCCACTCCAAGTGACTAGGAGAACATAAGATATAGCTCATGGTGGGTCTAGGGAGTGACATATAACTTCCCTAGTGTATCCCCATGGCACAATAAACATCAAATACATCATTTAAGCATAAAATAATGCCCAACAAGGAAAGTGGTGAGCCTCCAAAGGCTCCAGAAAACCATAAAATATGTCGGAGGAAGATGTGTGGGCCCCATTGAATGCTACAACTGCTCTGTAGGGTGTGGGAGACATCATACACATCATCAAAACCATCCCTATGCCATTTCCTTGCCTCAGTAGCCCAAATCGAATTCCTTTGTATCCAATTTTACCATTTTTATTGCTCTGTAAATCACCTGAAAAGTATAAAAATGCCTGTAACTGATTGTTTGGTCACCCGGGGCCAAATCTGACTGCACCATCATGTCTGGGAATATAGCAATGTAGTAAAAACAAGTGGCTACACTCCATATCCCCTCTGTAGTGCCATCAGTAAACCAATCAACTCATGATACTGAAAACAAATTGTCCCAATGGACTCAAAGAGCCCAAATGCACTAAAGGTGCATACTCATACACCATATGGATGACTGCATAATCATATAATATCAGCACCATGCTCGGACAATATAAAAATAATAATAATCTGCAAATGATCAAAATCATTAAAAGTGCTGCAGATCACTATCTGAACCTGTAACTGCTGCATGGAACCATCTGGTGACCAAATAAGGATCACATATCATCAATAGTTATCATCTAAGGTCTAGCCCATCTCATGTCCTGTGGTTGACTTTGGTCAAACTGGGTTTGACCAAGTCAAACTGACCCATAATATGATCCAAACCATAAACATCAAGGTGGTGCAAGTGCATTTGGTTAAAGCAAGCTTCATTAATCATTCCAATAGCAATATAAACATAAAGTAATCATTTCATTGGCGATCTAAAACAAGATATTCAATATTTTCAATAATAATAATAGCTCAGACTCAGAACCTCAAGACTATACTCACTTCATGGCTGTGATCAATTTGCTAGTGATGGGTGAGGGTGTATAAATGGAAAGTTAGGCTAAGGGATCACTGTACTGACTTGACACTGTGACACTTTGGAAGTGGGAAAGGGGATACACATTATAGCATATGCTGGACAAGCAATAACACAGGGGATGGCAGTGTTTCACAAATGGGTAAGTTGTTTCAGAAGTGCTTATTGAACCTTGATAGATGTCTACAACTCACATCCAAGCTGATACAGTTCCGTGAGGATCTTTTCTAGAGCCGCCATGACCAGGGGCTAGGCAACCGTAACTCAAGACTCTAGGGGACACTTAGAATAAGTTGTCCCAAGCTCCATCTCATATCATAACCCGCAGGCTAATGAGGCATAATCATTGCAGTATATGCCAGCAGATCATTAGGTATAGCATACATTTAACCACTGCTTTTTTGGGCCTTTCATTCATTTCCATAGCCTTGATCCATGTGCATTGAAAAACAAATTCTTGGATTTACATTTATTAAGGTTTTTGATCTGTGTGTGTTGAGAAACACATTCTTGGATTTACATTCATTTCACATGCCTTGCATTCACGTGTTGAGAAACACATTCTAGAATGGGCTTTCATTTAAGATATACAATAGAGTTTCCATATACATGTAATGATGGTAGTACTATTTGTTTCAGGTTTAGCCAACACAACTTAGACAACTCAGATCCGAGATACAATACAACAGGGAAGCTTATCCAACAAAGAGGCTAGAGTGGGGGAAAGTCCTCCATATCACATGTCAAGTAGTAAGTCAAGGTCACAACAATAACTGGAAGGTAACGGATGGATGGAGATAGTGAAAATGATGCCAACACTAGCAAGCCAAATAATGGTGGGAATGATCACCTCCATTTTCCTAAGGAGGGTAAAACCAATGAGTATAGACAAGAACTTCTAAAACCTGAGCAGGACACTAGCTAAATACATAATAAAGACCAATTCCAATATATATATGATCGCCAGATTATGACACTAAATGCTACAACATGCTACTAGAATGACCAGGAAAACAATATAAACCAATACTGTTGGACCATATACTTGTGCAAACCATCTGAACTATCACCTGCCAACTGGAAACCTGCTGCTGCAACTCTGGGCAAGGCATGCTGCTCTGTATGGCAAAATGGCTACATCGGTCATCAAATCTGAGTTTCCTGAGACTTAGTCATGGAAATGGAGTATAATACTGCTCATAATCATAGGAGTGATCCAAGAATAGATGCTCATCTCAAGCATCTCAGTGTAAAGGACTGGCTGAAAAATATATTAGAATCTGACAATAAAGATATGGTAGCTCAACTACTATATATGTGATAACAGGAACCATCATTGAACCTATCTCCAACGTCATTGGTCACACAGCCTGAGTAGATGGTTTGCTCTCACCAACTACGGATTAGATAGACCACCATATTCATCATCGCAATAGTTTGTTGTATTTGCTCTATCCAAAGAATGGACAATGAGGAGCATTTCATTTTCCAATTATCCCGTCTATTATTAGATCCGGGGAGATACCACTATTTGTATAGAGATTATATAGTCTCCCTCTCTGCCTTCTTCTGTTATCCCAATCAGGGATGCTTGCCCATCTTCCTTCGAGAGGTTGTCACCTTAAGATGTTGAGCTTTGCACTTCTAGTGCCAACGCTAGGGCTGCTATACTGACCAGCATAGATCCATCTTAAACCCATATCTATCAAGCACAAAGAGGGATCCAATTTCTTGAGGTGTATTTCTTTTTTTAAATTTAAACTCAAGAAATTTGATCTCTCTTGATTATCCGGGTTTAGGTTTTAAGTTTTTATTTTATAAACGAACATCTATTTTTTAATTACTTTTCATAATATTTTATTTTATGAACCAACATGGATTTTTTTAAAATACTTTCCATAATTTTTTAATTTATGAGCCGATGTGAATTTTTTTAATTATTTTGTTAGTAACAAACGTTACAACATCTCCCCCATACTGGGCTGTAAAGCACCTCGTTTCACTCGGTGCAATCACTACCTTCTTTCAACACATCTTGTACATTGGGGGCACTAAATGTACATTACAAGTTATTCCACACATAAACAAGGGAAAGCCAGTTAGACAATGTTCTTCCTTGCATTCTATGACTAGGGTAACCCAGTGTTTGTCTAGATATCATGGATTTAATTATATTTAACATTGAGGTCCTTGTTGTTCCCTTTGCTCGCTTCCCAAGATAGGTGGACACACATGCATTACAAGCTTCCTTTCTACTATCAAAGGTTCATCGACCTTGGCTGTTGGGGGCATCTCCTAGGGAGGCACCCTACCTACTCTGAGGACTACCCAACCTAGCCCTCTCCCCCCTTAGCATTCTTCCATGTATATTATTAGATTTTCTTGGTTTCTAGCTATAGTCTTCATCTTTCCTTGAAAGCAGCTTGTACAAGTACTTGAGTCTTATAGTTTAGGTTTACCCCATCTCACTATGTTCAAAATGCTCATTTTATACACACTGTTTTAGCATCCTAATGTTTAGTTTTTCAGTCCATAGGGTTTTTCTTACTCTAGTTCATCTCTATTTTCAAGTCCCACTAACATACTTTGGTCACATGTGGACATTAATATAAATTCTTTCTTGCTAGACCAAAAAATTTCTCCTAGGCATCAACACATTATACATTCCATTTCAAAACAGTAAATACATTAAGAGTAGTGCTTGAACCAAAAGTTTCTGAGAAGTGGACAACCAAGTAGACCTTCCCAGAGATTTCTCAAGCATTGTGGGTCCTTCCAACTGTTTTCTTCATGTTAAAATTATTCTTAACATCCTACAACTTCTAGCTAATAATGTTGATTTTCATAAGTGAAGGATTACATGCTTTAAAAAAGAATCTTTTGGCCACCTATGCAAGCATTGAATTTGCACTATCCAGTCTTTTGGAGTGTCCTCAATATTTCATCTGCTTCAGTCATGATAATTTGAAGCTGCTTTAGAAGATTTGACTTTCGTGGACTATCCGGCTGCCTTTCTACATCCTTGGTCATCATTCTTAACAATTCAAAGAAGTAGCTGTCATTTCTTAAGTATTGTGAATTGCCTTTGAATGTTGTTGACCGTTCTGAAGACCTGGTTTGTTGTAATAACTGTTAACCATGAAACATTCTTAAATCTGATTAGAATCTTCATATCAATCTATTAAGAGATAATAGTTCTATTGCTACAGATGCAAACCTGATTTAAAAGTTGTATTTCTGGGCGCAGTGTCTTCCCTTTTTCATCCATTGCCACTTTTAGTGCAGACTCTATTTGCTTTAGCATATCCATGTTTCCGTCCTTCCTGGCCTTTCTAACCATGCAAAATACAAATCCATCTCCTTAAAGGCTACATTTGAAAGCAGTAAAGATATGAAAGACAGAACTATTAGGCAATAAAAATGTGAACACTGAATTCAAAAAATGAACTCACTTGAGGAGTAGATGCATAAAGTCTGAAAGTAAAGTATATAATGATCCTTTTTAGCTGTCATTTAGATGGGCCGTTTTTAGGCATCACGATGCTTCTTCCCAAGGAATATATTTCTATCTGATGGCAAATTGAAACAAGTTTGCAAGGTTTCTGATGCTGCTGTTTAAATATTTTCTGAGTACATAATTGGACCTTATGCTAAAAAAGAAGTGATACTTCATAAAAAGCACTTTAGGGCCATCAACCAAGCTTGGCAAACTTGGCTGACAAGTTCAGATCTGAAACAGCAAGAAGTTTATGGGCATACACATTAAATGAAATTCTACTAATTTTTGTAAACAAAAAAAGGTTGGTTCGATGAATTTGGTTTGAAAGTAAAGTATATAATGATCCTTTTTAGCTGTCATTTAGATGGGCCATTTTTAGCCATCACAATGCTTCTTCCCTGAGAATATATTTCTATCTGATGGCAAATTGAAACAAGTTTGCAAAGTTTCTGATACTGCTGTTTAAATATTTTCTGAGTACATAATTGGACCTTATGCTAAAAAAAAGTGATACTTCATAAAAAGCACTTTAGGGCCATCAACCAAGCTTGGCAAACTTAGCTGACAAGTTCAGATCTGAAACAGCAAGAAGTTTATGGCCATACACATTAAATGAAATTCTACTAATTTTTGTAAACAAAAAAAGGTTGGTTCGATGAATTTGGTTTGTTTCATTAACAAATAATAAGCCAACTAAAAACATAAATATCTGTCATCTGCAGAAACAAATAAGATGTCTCATAAAGCATACAGAAATCAAATAGAGAAATGTTTTTCATAGTTGGTGCCAGACTAATTATATAAATGTAGAAATTTCTATGTTAGGACTTCAGCTTTAGGGTGGATCTGAAATATTAATTTAAAGCAGAAAACAACAGACGATATATTACTTCACTTCAACCCAGCACACTAGGCAGCCCAAGAGAAAAGATACCAAACATATGCCAACAAGTTCCAGCCCTTATACATTTTTCCAAGCATATACCACATCTGAAATCACTTTATTTACAGCAGTAAATCTGCTTACTTATCTTCTAGATATATGTTAAATCACTCAACAATTTCAGCCCTATGTTATGTCAGATCAACATGAACAACAAGTGATGGAAATTATCCAATCAAGAAGACCATACAAGCTAAAAAATAAAATCTACAATTACAAACTTTTGGACAGCTGAAAACTTAATATATATATATATATATATATAGAAGAAGAAATGAAGTACATGTACATGCTCACAGCTTATCACAAGCTGGTCAATCTTCAACCTCTCCAAAACCCTAGCTAGGGAAACCATGAAAACCCTAGTCACCACCAAAGATCCACAACAAGCAAGCATCAACACCAGCAAGTCCTCCTTGGCTCCGACATCAAGCTTGTATCACACAAGCTCTCCACACTAGCACTGTTGTATTCCTTGTGGTTTACAAACCATAGCCATGTTGCATCACACAAGTACATGGCAAGGCAACTCTAGTGCCAGCGTCAAAATATACATGTCCATCCTAGGGTTTGAATCCTCAAACCTCGATTCTTCACCTCTTGCATCATCACGAGCGTCAAGACCTCCATGGAACATCAAGGATACAATCATCGAGTCTTCTTCCAAGCAAGGCATCACATCAAGCTCAAGACTCGTCAAGCTCATCGCTCCATGATCTTGCCCTACCTTTCACATCCCACAAGAACAAGGCTCCACAATCATGCAAGGCATCAGCTCCACTCTTCTTGTCTTCTACTAAGGTAGAAACCTTAGCACCGCAACAAGAGCCATAAGAATCATCATCATCTCCCATGTCATGTACTTCTCTAGTTTACATGTATAACACAAACCTAGCATCACACAAAAGCCATCTCTCCATGAACGTCTAAGACCTCTCTCTCTCTCTCTCTCTCTCTCTCTCTCTCTCCTTGTCTTCACCTAGGGTCTCCTCTTGAACCCTAGCATCAGTGTTACAAATATCTCTGATTTCTCTTGATATTTCCAATTTATCCCGAGTTTTTTGTGTTGGCGATTTGTCTGGTATTTTCATAACTCTTCAGGTCTAAGTTTATTTTTGCCGATAAATTTCAATAATTCCCGATATTTCCGATAAGTTTATTTCCAAACCATCGGTGATATATTCCTCAACACGATATTTGCAGCATTGCCTAGCATCTATCTCCAAGGGTTTCCTCATGAACATTAGTCTTGCCCCTACACGACTTTTCCTCTCCTAGGGTTTCCTCATGAATCCTAGCAGTACAAGTACAAAGAAAGAGTACAATGATGATATTGAATACAAGAGCTCTCTCCTCCCCTTTATATACAATAGGTGAAGGAGCTAGCATAAAATAAGGACACGTGTCGATACAAGTAATTGCCAATCCAGGCCCACATGGAGTACTCTTCAATACAAGAATATACATGTGTCAAACTAGGGTTTATCCAACTCCAAGGTGAAACACCCTCCATGTATGATCCTTCTTGGGCTTTGTTACCCCTCATATTGCATTAGTGTAACTCTTGTGATTTTCATCACAATATATGATTAGCAACATGGTACCCATGGACAGTTTGATTGGGGGTACAAGCCTTTCTTTGCTTGGTGATGCTACTTCTTGGTTGAGTTGGTGTTGTGGGTTGGAGGAGACTCACTTCTCCTCGTTAGATGATCATGTTTTTATGGTTTGGCACTCTAATCATGTGCCATGCCATTGCTTAGTGGATCACTCTTTGGGTATATATTTGATATTAATGGAGCATGCTACCTCATCATGGTGTTGTCTTGCTATAATTTCTTCATAATGTCTAGAGAGTGCTACACCTTTGTTCATGTATGATGGTTCTAGCCCCCACAATGGATTGGATAATGGTGATGTGAGGTACTGACATGGCATCGTGTTGTTTTTGGAGCATCTTAGTGATTGTGCATGCTGATGTTATATTATTGGTTTGTCACTTGGAGGGGGTGTCCCACATGGTCCCTTTTTCTTATGGCATGCTAGACTAGGTGGTGGGCATGATTTATATGATGAGGTGGTACAAGTTGTATAGGTGACGATTTTCCTAGCATGTGGGATTTGTTTTACATGAGGATTGCACACTCACATGGTTGATGTCACTCACTTGTGGAGTGGCTAGCACATTGATCCCTTTTCACATGTTCCAACATGATTTACTGGGTTATTTCATGTGGTTTGATGTGATGAGAGCCTCCTGTGTGAATGCCCTTGACTATTTGGGGGTTATTGAAAATTGATACACTTTATTACTATTGTACCAACAATTGTATGGGGGTATTATAGTTCATATTTTTGCCAGAGCAGACTAGAGATGGATCAGTCCTTTACATTGAGCACAGAGATTTTGCATTTGTACATCATGGTTGAGATCATTATATGGACAGAGCTGAGCTTCAGAGCAGTTGCCCATGTTATTGCTTAGTCACTTCTGTGAGTCCCTTGCCATAAATTTTATACCTATATGCTTCTCTGTCTTGAGATGTATGGGCTTGGTTATTGGCTGCCACATCTTTGTATGTTTCCTATGATGTTCCTTCTTCAGTTCCAGTTATGTATCAGATGTATGCCTAGAGGGTGTCGTATATGGATTATATGGTTTATATTGACTGACTTATTAGTTTTAGGCTCTATGTTACACTTGTGATCTTCTAATGAGAATAGTGAGTAGTATATTTACATAACATTACATCCAGTGGTAGTTCTTGTTTTATATACATATCTATCTTTGGTAGGGTTTCTAGAGTATTGCGTGGATCACCACCTATCCCTTGGTTCCATATATATTGGCCTTATCCATATTCCATTCATCCACCCTTGCAAAGTCAGAATGAAGGCTATGATGACCTAAATATCATGTTGCGACTCAAAGTAATGGTTGTGATATTTGGATGCCACCAAATTTTTTTGTCTTGACATACTTTCTATTACGCCTAATGCTACATGATGAGCCACTTCCATCTTGTTCCTTGTCAATGATATAGTACAAACAGATCACACCTAACGAATTGATTATTTTAGTGCTCAAGGGCTTATGGATGCACACACTTTTCCTATCATTGCCCTAATGGCTCGTTTCAAGCTAACTTGCTGCCTTAACGGCATGGTGTGTGATGTCTAGAGGAAGGTGTTCTACTGCAAAGTGATTGTTTTGTGCCACAAGAGTTGTAGGATTACAATGATTGATCCCTATCACAAGAGTTTTTGTTATGATATTCAATATTGTGGTTGTAGGTTGGTAATGGGGGTCTTGATCAAAGCTGTTGGTAGCACAGAGCGGGAGTGGGAGTGAAAAGCGAAATTTTCAAAAGCTTCCATTTTGGGAGCGTTTTGGGAGCATTTTTTACATAATATATATTTTAATATATTTTGATGCATATATATTAAAAAAAACATGTATTATGCCAAATTAGCTATAGAAAACATGAAAACATAGATATTCATATAACCATTTAGACTTTTAGTACACATATTGATATAACATCAATCATCTAGGAGCTATAACTTATAACATTGTCATTAAATGATCAATCATCAATCATCAACAACATCAACCTTCAAATTTCAACAATAATATTTGCCATCAACAAACTCTAATAGATAACATCAACCATGAAATGAAACAAAGCATCATAATATCATATTCAATACCAAAGAGTTGTACAATGTAGACAGTAGGATGCAATAAAAAATTTAAAGTTTAAACTTCAAAGGTAGGTTCAACCGTTCAAGATTCAAAGATCAAAGACTAAAATTCAAACTTCAAACTAGGCCATAATGTTTACAAAATAGGCCGTAATAAACATGAAATACAAAGTACTATGATACTATCTAGTATCTACTAAGCTTTTCGCTTGCCAGGAGAAACTTCCAATTTCTTTTCTCGTGGTCTAGGTGGAATAGGAGCTGCTAGAAGTGATCGTGGAATATGAGAAGAAGATGAATGGCCCCCACGGATTGTTGGACGTTGTGAATCTAAAGGCAAAACTCTTGCATCTGGAAACCTGTTGCTGGTTGGGGGTGGCATCTTTGTAGTATGAATTGGATCACCATCATGATCACTCAATAGTTCAGCCTCCAAGCGCTCTAATGCTATGGCTCCATCCTCCACATTAGCCTCCTCTGGATTGTTGTCCCAAGTCAAAAATGTTCTATCATTCTTGGCCGCCTCACAATAATGGGACAACAACCTCAAGTTGTAGTGCACATAAACCAAGCTTTTTGTGCATTCTACATTCAAACTATTTCTTTTTACACTGTGGATGAAGTTGTAGGTGCTCCAACACCTCTCTGCAGAAGAACTATTAACAACCTGTGAAAGCACCCTCACCGCCAATTTATGCAAATATGAGGCTCCAGAGCCATACATGTTCCACCAATGGATAGGATCCAATCTATCTCAATCTTTGGTTGCATGCAGGGTACCAAAGACTCAATGCTCACTGATGTATTCGCTCAATTCACTCTGTACTTGAGCACACTCCTCCTCATCAGGGACCAACTTGTCTAATGCAAGCATATACCCATTTTGCACCTCTGATCTGTGTGTGGTTTTTTCCTAACTCCACCCCCAGGTGAAGGTTGGGCCAACCAAATTGGAGAATAATATTTTGGGGTAAGGACATATGCAAGGGCATGGAGTGGAACATTTAGATTATCCCACCTTTTGACCACATGTTTATGAATATGGTCATACAAGATTGCATCTCTTTGGTCAACAATGTTTTGATTTGACCAAGCATGTTATCCATCTGCTCATATACCTCCCCAATCACTAGTTGATCTGTATCTGCAAAACGAATCATGTTATAAACTGGCTTGGTGAACTGCAGAACATACATAACCTGTGACCAGAACTGACCATCAAGAACGGTGTCCACCTCCTGAAATTCATGTCTATCAGCTGCGCTTGTAGCTCTGTCTTTTAATTCTTGCCATGGATCACTTGAGACCATACTAGCCAATGCCTCTCTTACCTTCAAAAGCCTCCTATAGGTGAGGTAGTAGCTAGCAAATCTAGTCTATGCAATCTTCAATAGCTCCAACCTAGAGTGATTGCGAAAAATGTGATGGGCCATGCTATGATTGGTAATAAATTTGATCATTTTCTTACCTCTCTTGTACAAGGCACCAATCCATCGGTAATTAGAGTCCTTCATCTTAACAATATCATGCATCAAAAGGTTCAATGTGTGAACCAAACACCCTGACCAAAATATGTTGGGATACTTATCCTCAATGATTGCTCCTACTGCCTTACAATTAGCAGCATTATCAATGATGACTTGAATGACATTGTATGGCCCAATCTCTTGAATGGTTCTAAGTAAAGGTTGTGCAATATTAATACTGGTCTTGTAGCGATCTGAGTAGTCATGTGCTGAAAGGAAGATCGCACCGCTAGTAGACACGCCAATAATACTTATCAATGGCTTGCCTTTAACATTTGTCCACCCATCAGATACAATGGATACCCCATAGTTGGACCAATCATTTGTAAACTTTCCAAGAGCACTATTGATTTTAGCTCTTTCCCTCTCAAGTCCCACGGTTTTGGCTTTGTCATACCGTTAGACTACATCCCTAGTTGGTGTAGTGTTGAACACGCTCTAGAGGCTCCGAACAACCAACATGTCCTTGTACGGAGCCACCAAATCTTGATTTCCGGACATTCCTCCATGTACCTCACAGTATATCGGGAGTTTTCCCCCTTTTCCCTTTAATCAAGTTTCATATCTAATTAATCTAAAATCAACCAAAAGACACTTGCACAACATTTCCCTTTTTCAACACTTTCAATTTACACTGTAATTGACTCCATAAGGCACTAGTCCTTGCACTCTTTATTTGCTTATTATCAATATCAATTATCGTGCATTTGCTATATTTTTTACAATGACTTTTAATTCATGCTGGTGAAAGACTATTTAAACATTGTTGCAATCATCTTGGAACCTTTTAATCACTACCCAAAATACAACTCCTAAAAACATAAAACACTTTAATCATTTACAAAGGATTTCTAACAACCTTAGAAACATTCCTTAGGGACTACCCCCCTTAGCTTCATTGGGAATTTTGCCTAAACGGAGGAGTCAAGATCAAGTGACAGCCTTGACTCGAGACTTGCCCCCAAGGGCACACCGAGCAATAGCATAGATTTATGCTGCGTTAACCAAGTGTGCTAACTCGACGGCAACATTTTTGGCGTCGTTGCCGGGGATAAATATTTCTAGGTACGACTTTTGATTTTTACCCTTTTATTTTTGCTTTGTTTGATGAATCTTTAGATCTAATTTGTAGATTTTCATCTGGCGACTCCACTAACCTTTTTTTTTTTATAAAAATTTCAAGGTAAAAAATAGATCTTTTTGTGATTTTTAAAATGTATATTTTTTCTCACATGCCGACTCCACTGAAGGGATAAAACCCTTGTTTCTCATAAATTTGTTGAGACTTGTTGTGTGTAGATGAGCCCATGCAACACATAAAATCTTTAAAGCTCATTATTTAAGCAAACCTCCTGATGCAGTAGCAGACACATTCCTTGGTCATTTCAAATATATGCTCATGATCGCTTAGTATGGATGATGAAGAGTCTGATGAATTTTCTCCTATTGACTTCTCAAACATCCCAAGCTTCCCTAATTATCACACTGGTAGAGATATATCTGATCATTTGCCAACCTTTTGGGGAAACGGTGATTCAGAAACACAGCATGTCATGTCCTTTCTCAAGGTTCTGGGCGACTTCAAAGTTTTATATGAAGATAATAAGATGGAAATGTTTGTCAGCACTTTGCGGGGAGATGCTTGTTATTGGTGGTATAATTGTCTCCCAGATAAATGTATTACCTCTCTGTCGAGCTTCCTTAGAATATTTTTGAGGCAGTGGCATAATAAAGGATTTGGTATGAAAAACTTGGACTCGATCCTTGAAACATTCTTTTCTCTCTCCATACCTTGGATAGAATATCATGAAGAGGACCCTAAGGTTCCTTGCGTCATGATAGTGGAAAACAAAAAATATTGGGAGATGCCTCCGAGTTATTTCAGTGACGAAGAGATTAGGCGGCTTATTCAAGAAAACCATGCCAATCCATCAAGCACAGTGTGACCCTATTGAAGAGATTCATGAAGATTCGGTTATTGTTCATATTGTTGAAGACCCTCCTCATACCACCATAATAGAAAACATTGAAGATTGGGAGTTTTCTTAGATTTATTTCAGTGATGATGAGCACATTTGTACTCCTAAACCACCTTAAGAAGAAACCATTGCAGAAGCCCATATTGAAAATCATGAAAAAGTTTGCAATGTATATAATGATGATAGTTTTGAAGATTTCCTTCCTTATGACCTTTTTTTATGAAAAAAGAGGATTATGAGCCTGAAGAGGACAGATATAGCCTAGATCATGACATGAGTGATGAAGAGTCCCTCATGATTGACATAAATGTTGATGATGATAATTGGACATTTATAGAAAACCCCATCTATGCCATGTCTGAAGAAGAGAATGATGCACTTGAATCTTGAGAGCATAATTGAGAATCCCATATATGATATATCTGAGGAAAGAAAGCTTGAATCAGAAACTCTTGATGATTTTATTGAACATCCCATTTATGAGGTGTTCAAAGAAGGAAGCATGGACCTTAAGACCTTGGGATATCTTTGCATGGAGGAGCATGAAATCTTTTTATATAATCAGTATAAGCCATGCATGAGCATCAACAATGAAGACCTGAAGAAGCAGTGTAGTAAAGAATCAGATCAGATACACCTAATTGAAGAGCAGTCTCAGCCATTGTCTCCATATATAGAGGTTCCTTATGATGTGGAGCAGTTTGGGGTTTATGCTTTCACAGAAAGTTACTATCAGAAGAGCCCTTCGGATCGTTATGATGAGGTAGTTGGTCTGCCTTATCATTCGGAATTTTTTCTCAGCCCTATCCAGTCATGGATAGAAGAAGCCTGCAGGAGGACCTACCATTTGGGGAAGCATTTCAAAGATCTATCACATGCCTTTGATTTCCCATCCAGCCCGCCCATCCAGAATATCCATGCAGGTTTGCCCTTTCTAATAAACGTGTCCTTGCTTTGGCTGGTAACCAAAGACAAGGCAAAAATTTGTTATATTGATGAAATGTTAAGATGGTTACATTGGATTTTTCATTTTACTTAGCATTTTATTATGTTATGTTTAGAGTAGGAAAATAAGCTCCTCAAAGAGAGCATTTACTTTACACATTTCTTTCTAGTACTTAGGAATAATAACTTTTTTTTCCTTGGCTATTTTTTAGTTTTTATGAATAAATGCAATTTATGATTTATTGGTTTCTTGATAAAACTTGTGCCGCTGAAGGTTTTTCTTGTCAAGTTGAGATGTTTTTACAGGTTATATAAAACCAGAGATTCTGGTGTTCTCGCATCCTCACCTTGCCTGAAGGTTGATCGAGCACACGTCCCGCAGTTGGAGCCAGATGTTATCCACTAAATTGCACTTAGTGGATTCCGAGTGAACCGTTGAAGTTGTGAACATGTTCAATGTTCATTGTCAGTGTTCTGAGATCCATCAGGCCAAAAAAATTGGCCCTTTGTAAATTTTGCATGTCCAGACCCCTGCGAGGGAATTGTAATAAGTTAGTCTAAGCATGATTATTTTGTAAGAGGCTTGGTCTACCTTAGGTTTGCTATCATAGGGATACTCTAGAGTGTTTTTTCCTTAGGAATTATGCATTGCTCTCTAGCTGTGTATAATCCCTGAGTTTTTCACTCACACCTCCAAAGCTGGAGTATTCCCATGATGGTCGAACTTAGGGAGATTATTAAAGCCTGTGTGTATGCATTTTTTAAACATGCTAGCCATCAGTATCGAGTCATATGGACATGCACTAGGTTCCCTAGGATTTTTGAGTCATTCTGAGAAAAATAATTTTTCTCGGTTTATGAAATTTTTTAATAATTTAATTAAAAAAAATCAAAAAGTGCTAAAAGTGTGGTTAGGAGGTGAAGTTTGGCATGGGGGTGCTCGTTTTCTAACCCAGAGCGCCCATAAAACCCCTAAACTCACTTTTCCTAAGTTCTAAGTGATTATTTTTCACTTAAATAAAAATTCTCGCAAAATTAATTTTGAGGAATTATTTAATTAAAAAATAATAAATATGAGAGAAAATCAATTTCCTAAATCGATGGAATTTGTCCCAGACTGTGGCCCAATTGAGTTGGCAATTGCATTTAAGGAAAAATCTCAATCCCACGGATCAAGAAATTGTGTTGGAATCAAATCTCCTTTGATTGGCAATCAAATAAGGGAGAATATTGAGGAAATAAATGATGATTTGATTGAAGATTGGAGATCCACAATAGGGGGGGCGAATTTGTGGTTGGAGAGGTGTCAAGTGGAGGTTGAAAAGTGTCAAATGGTTCGAGAAATGTGTCATTAACCTCCCCAAACCCCTCACATGTGTCAACAAGCCTTTTCCAAGTATATCAATTCATTTCTCCAAGTGTGAAAGAGGATCTATCTTGGGACTTGCACCTCCCCCTCTCTCATTTTTCTATATAAGCAAGGTATCTCATGCTCATTTCTTCAAGGGTTGGATTGCATAGAACTTTTGCTTCTTTTTGTAATACTGTTGATGAATAATATTGTTGAGACTTTGGAGTTCATTGGTGGCTCTTGTTCTTCATGCATGCTAGTCTTTGGTTGAGGTAACTTTGTGATCTTCCATTTTACTTTTATTTGCAAGTAGATCTATCTAGCTTGGTAAGGATCTTGGATCCTAGTAGGGTAAGCATTCTTGTCTTGATTTGCTTATTTATTTTGGATGTGTAGAGATCTAAAAGTAGCAAATAATATTCGGTTGTATTTTTGCTCTTCATTTTTCTTATCATTTAATCTACTAGATTTAATCTCTTGTATGTGTTAGTTTTCTTGGTTGTGTTACAGGATTTAGTGCCCTATTGTGAGAGTGGATCTTGTCTTGACCAAAAGAGCAAGATACCAAAACCAATGCACATCATATACCTATTGGGCCATATACAGCCACTTGCTATTACCATATTACCCCCTCTCCAGACATGATGGTGCAGTCAGATTTTGTGCCCAGGCATCCGACAGTGGGTTTCAGGCATTTTGATGGTTTTTTAGGTGGAATAAAAATGGAATAAAAAGGTCATTTAGGAAATCAATTTGGGATATTGAGGCAAGGTTTTGGCATGAGGTCTGTTCAGAGGTCACCTATGATGTATCCCACTCCTTCCAGATCAGCTTGCAGCATTCAATGGGGTCCACATAGTCTCCGGGTTGTCATTTGATGCACTCTTCTCTCAGTTGAGGGGGCCAGGATTTGATCATTTGTTCACTTGGACATGTCATTGAGTCATATGTTATATTATTGTGCCATGGGGTGATGCTAGTGAAGGATAATAAAGCCTCCTATCCCCACCATGTGCTCCTAGTCACTTGTCATTGTCATCTTATGTGGCACACTTGTCCTTTAGTCACTTTTATGTGGTGTGCACCCCCCTAGGGCATCTTTTAGTGAGTGCGCACCCCCCTCATGTGAGTGATCCATGTTATATTGTACCGGCTCATCTTAGTCGTTGATTGTATTGTTTTTATCTTTTGATCTCAACCACTCATTCATAAAGTAGTTAGGGTTTTGGTCTCTCTCCTCCTATTTAAGGAAGAGCCCCCCTATTGTAAACGGATCTAGAGATTTTTGGCTCATGGCTATTGGAATAGAAGAAATATCTTTTGAGTGCATACTTGGATCTTGAAATGGGTGTTTGGCTATGATGATTGTAAATGCTTCTCCATTGCACTAAAGGACTTTTGTAGCTATCTTGTATTTTTCTCCACGATATCGATTTGCAGGGCAAGAAGACAATTTGCAAGGAGTGTGCATTGGTGGGGAGGCCTACCCTGCTATCTTCTCTCGGATCTTGGGTTAAATAGGGAGTGATTTGCCTTTGTACCAATCATTTTTTATCTTTGGCTTCTTACTTGCATCTACCCTCATTTTTGTTGTGCTAATTGAGATTTTTCTCCCTGGTTTTGCAGGAAGAGAGGGGGGCGCTTATGGACTTGAGCAAAAACGCATAAGCAAGAGAAACTACATCTTCTTTCATTGATCTGTGTGGAAGTAATCCTCGTCATAATCAACATCTATCTTCATTATCCAGGTACGCTTGAGAGGTACGTATTTTATTCTTCTAACCTACCCATTTATTCTCAAGATCTAAAACCCTTAAAATCAAAACCCTCGTTTTTTATTTTTCAAATCTATGGAGATCTAGCAATTGCTTGGGCTTAATAATTAAAACCCACCTCTATAATAATTAAGACATCTCAGATCTAAAATTTGGTGGGCATCTCACTCCATTTACCCCCTCATCTAAGGCACTGGGCTTCTCCCAAAGAGGTCGCACTTGTTGTGTAGTTGGGCTTTTGTTAGATCCACAATTTGGGTATTGCTTGTTCCTTGTCAAATCATTAGATCCATTGATTAGCAAACCCTCTAGTGCCATTTCATCTTGATCTTCACCTTGTGGACCCCATTTGGACCATTTTTCTTAATTCAAGGGTGGGCCCCACTCGGATATTTTTACTTAGCATTAGATCTATCTAGATCTATTAATTTAAGCATATAAGTGACCTGTTACCGGGCAAATTAGCAGGGCTAATTCCCAGTAAGCACAAATAAGAAAAGTGACCCAATGTCACCTCGGTCACCATTCTAACTTCTTCGGAAGTCGAAACCTCCAAGGAGAAGTATCCTTATGGGATCCTGTAGAACACTAAGACAACCACAAATATATTCTCTATGCGATCTTGTAGTTAGATCAGTGCCTAACGGAGTCAATAGTACAAAGATCAATGCCAGTGAGCACAAAAATATGATTCAAGATCATTCACTAACGGGAGATATAAGAAACGTGTACATATGTGAGAATGATCAATATTGGATCAAAAGACAATATTGCCCACCAATAACCAAATACACCTTCAGTAGTAGCTTCAAATTCATTTACTAATCAAGCATATACAAATGGTATGACAATTCAGTATCAATTTGCAAATGTGAAAATACACAAGTCTGTCAACTGGTGCAAATCAGCAATATAACTTAACATCAATCAGTATGTATCAATCATCCACAATGAACAATTGTCAATATATAACTTTCAGTTTCACACACCTTACACCAGCAGAAGTAAGCATAACAATTCACACTCAAACAGCTAATGTAGATATTAAGACCATATCAGATTTGGCAATCAATTGTAGCAGCTGAAGCAAATGACTAAAATGATGTAAGGACTAATCATTAAATGAGATAACAAAACCCAGATTCAGTGTATCAATGAGATATCAGTTTTATTCATCAGTTAGGTGAATGCAAAGATGTGTCATTAACCAGCTGTAAGTGCAGTAAAAACTGTGGCAAAATACCCAATAAAATCTCTAACATAACATTCCAGATCTGCAAATTAGTATGACAGGGATAAACTACTTCAGCATAAGTATCACTTTATTACCTTCAGATTCGTGTATAAATAATGCTTAAAGGGTATGCAATTCAATTTATCCAAAGCGCTTTAACCTTTAAAAGCATGTAAATTTCCAGATCTGTTGTAATTAACACATTTATAGCAGCAGAGACGGATTTGGGATACAATAGTCAACTTTTATCATCAATGAGGTATGTCAATTAGGCACATGCCAAAAGTGTCATTAACAAGATATCACCAGTTGTAAACCCACTCTTAGATGTACTCAAACAAGTGATTGTAAATCTATGGCAAACTAGTCTGGCAGCCAATTCTGGAGCATGTAAACCTTATTACACAGTAGATAAATGCAACCAAATCATACGAGTTATCAACGAAGTTAGTCTTAAACACTTGGAACTTTATCATGGAATAGTATGTAGGTTACACCTGACTTAGGATCAAACTTTAATACTGAAATTGAACCCTTCTTCTTATGTTTTTTCTGTGTGCGTGTTTATACAGGGGCAGCAAAGGGGACACACAGGGTCTGCAAATTAATTTGCAGACCTTTGTTGAGTCGTTGACTGAGGAATAGAGGGAGAGAAGAGCTGCGAGGAGAAGGAAATGTGGGAAGAGAAGGAAGGGAATGGGGGTGTAGGTTTCGGATGGAAGAGGGAATGGAAGAGAGGGCAGCAGAGATGGGAAGAGCTGCGGACAGAGGCTGCAGACTGTGTGAGGAGAAGCAGAGAAGCAGGTCTGCAGCAGAGGCTGAAGGTTGGGCAGCGAGGGCTGAAAAAGGGAGGCCGAGGGTGGTAGCTAGGGTAAGAGGGAAGGCCGAGCAACTAGGGAAAAGGGGCGAGGTCAGGAGATGGGCCGAAATTATAGGCCCCAAACTTTTAGGGGCCGAAATTATAGGCCCCGAAATTTTAGGGGCCGGAAATTTCGGGAGGCCCTAAAATGGCCAAAAAGGGGTTTTGGGGGGTTTTTAACATGTAAATTAAATCAATTAACTCAAAAATTCAAATAAATTAGCTTAACCAACATAATATATACAAGATAACTCAGAAATTAGGGTTTTAAAAGTAGATGAACAACTAGGGTTTTCAAGATGAGAGCTAATCACCAAACCTAGGGCATCAATAAGAGAAGCAATCCTCCTTGAGATGGTACTTGGCAAGCTTAGCAAACTAGGACTCACCTCAACAATCTCTAAGATTCGTAGAGGGAGACTAGCTTAGCAAGACTTGAAGACCTAAAGCTCAAGCTTGAATGCAATGGTGATCAATGATGAAAATGAAATGCAAATCAAGACAAAATGAAGCAAATGGCTTCCATCCAACCCTAAAAAGCATCAACTTTATACAAGTTGACTAAGAGACATCAAACAAAAAGGTATAGATACCTCCAAGTGCATGTGTTAAGCAAACAACTCTAGCCTCACCTTAGCAATGGCATGAACAATAGTAAATCTTCCAAGAAATGCTTCAAACTTGCAAAATAACCTTCATCAAGGAGAGCCTTCCTTCAAAGAGCCCTAGTTAGGGCAAATAGCAGACATAATGATCTTATCCCAAAAGTTGATGTCTAAAAATAAAGTGAGGAGATCTCATTTATATGATCTCACACTCACTTTACACAAAATAAGGTCAATTTAATATTTTAAAATGTCAACTTAAAAATATAACAAAAATAATCTAAAGATGGCCTATTGTAGACTACCTGGAGTATTTTACCCCCTAGGTGCTAAAATATGCTAAACAAGGCCAAATTTGACGAAACGAAAGGCCAGACTGTACAAGGGGGGCTCGTCATGCCCCAACTAACCCCAACAGTGATGAAAACCCTCAACACCCCCCTTTTAGCAAGCAAACAATCTGCCGGGAGGATGACATCATCCTCTGAAGGAGGGGCCCAGAGGGAGGGCGTTGTTGAATTGGAGGACCAGGAGGGTGCTAGATGTGCTCCAGAAGATAAGAGTGAGTCTCAATGCTGGAACAACTGCCGCTAGAGTGTTGAAACAAGGCGGGGGGCATGTGACCCAATGACCCACCCTTGGAAGACCCAGACACCAACCTCAGGGTTTCAAACCCTTTCATGAGGCAGTCAGCGATGCCATTAAGCCATAGTACTTCCAAAAGAGAATCCAAAGGGTCTAGCCATGCCCCTACCTCAGAATGAGCTGGCTAAACACTCCTCCTGGTCAGAAAAAAGACACCCTCTCCCTGGGGCACCTCTACAGGTACACTGGTGCTAGTACCATCGTAACATGACCTTTATCTTTTATTGGTTGAACATTTGTCCATCTATAAGCCTCTTCAACCAAGTCATAACTCTTTGGGTCCACTCATCCACCCTAGATCTAATCTATCCTCTCTTGATCTTCTCCTTTTTCATCTTCATATTTATCTAGGAGGTCTTGAGTAGGTTCGCTAGCCCTCATTGGCTAGTTAGGGTCTCCCCCTTGGTCTTGCTTAGGTTAGATCTAAAATGAAGAGTGCCTCGATTAGCGTGACACCCAATTACATTGGGAACCATGGTATCTCTTGGGTCACCTCTTTAGTTTTCCAACACCTCTACCATCCTGGATAGGATAACCTTTTGGGACAACTACAAGTTGTGTGATAACAAAACCCTAACCTTGATATCATCAATCTTGTAACAAACAATTGAAACAACCTTTGGACCTCATCACAAGAGGAATTCGACCCCCTTAGCCTAGAAAAGGAAGGGTCGATTTTCTTCTAAAGGTCAAAATTTTGGCTTATGGAATAAAAATACTCTGATTTCTCTTGTTATTTGTTCTTGGGGCTCTTCTTGTTGGTGTTTTAATTGTGCATTAACAATGCGGATGGTGGATGATTTCTTCACAAGGGTTTGAGGTAATCTTGTTTAAATTTTGCTTATGCTTAGTAAGGTATTGGATGATTGCTGCAACTTGTCCTTTATGTTTGAAGATAGCTTTTGTTTCATTACATTGCTGGCACTGCAACCTCTTGTGTTCATTTTCAACTTCAATCACTAAGTATTTTACTAACATTTGATGGATTCTTGTGTTTAGATGGATTGCTTTGCCTCTTGATAATCACAGGGTATTCACCATTTGCCTGGAGTAGGAGATTGTTTGATTGCTTTGGTAGCTAAGGAGAGGATTGACCTGTCCTCCACTCTCCCTTGAAGATCTCTTTCATCTTTCGATCTTGTTAATTGACTCCATTTTCCCCAACAAATGCCTCCCTCAAGGCACTAGTCTAGGGTTTGATAGTTTAACTTTAGATTTTATTTCATTCCCGTTTTCTTCCATTTTATATAAGTTATTCATTTTTTCTTTAAATTGTGTAGGTGCTTGGATTCAAACTTTTGAAGAGACCTAATCCCCTTCCTTGGTGATTCAAATTGTTAATTATAAACCCTAAGTAGCATAAGCTCATAAACACCATAACCTAATTTCAAAACCAACAACATTTAATCAAGATCTTATAGGGTTTTACTGCATTTCAAGTCTCTAGACCTTAATCAATCCAAGTGCTAAGCTAATACGCTGTTGTACTCTTGTTTTCATACTATTTCCTATTAGCTATTTGCTGTTGTAATCATTAATTGCAGACCTAAAACCTACAGCAAAATTCATCTTAATTAGCCTTAATATGCAAGCTAGTATTGTGGATCTAAGTTTTTAATCATTGGATTAAAGCCTAGGTTCATGTTCACTATTACTAGTCACCTTACAAGCTTATTAGATATCCTCTCTTTGTTGGTTTTTACTACTGTTATAAATCTAATTTCAGATCTGAAACTTACAGTAGTAGTTAGTGTTGATCTCGTTTAGAAGACATACTAACCTTGTGCATTTTGTCTTTCTTTTGAATCACTAGTTAGATATCAATTTGCATGCTTACTATGGTTGGTAATAGGTATATGAAATGCCCAACATTAAACCAATCAAATTAAATCTGCCTTCTTACTTTGTACTTAGCATGCTTTGATATTATTTATTCGTTCACATAAAATAAGTATGCTAATCAAGACCTAATGCAATTCACTACTATGATGTGCAATTTCTAAATGCTAGATTGAGTTGATGCAATTTCTTTTGTGATCTTTAAACCTAGTGGTCGATTCGCACTTTTAAGGTCTCTTGAGGTTGTGATCTCATATGCATGCTTTGAGCCACATGTCATGATAGACCTAATGGCGGTGATTAATATGTGAATACTTGATTTCTTCATTAGGCAACAAGTTAAGCCATAATATCCTCACTAAACCAATTCGTACTTTTGGATTTGCTTATGATGTTGATTTGATCTCACGCATTATATTTGGTAATATTGCCCACTAAGCATTTTTGTCACAAGTGTTGATCTACTTCATTTCATGTGGATGATGTTTCATTGATGTAGTGAATCATATTGACTAGTGCAATTTCTTTTGTGATCTCTAATCCTAGTAGTCAATTCGCACTTTTAAGGTCTCTTGAGGTTGTGATCTCATATTCATGCTTTGAGCCACATCATGATAGACCTAATGATAGTGATGAATATGTGAATGCTTGATTTCTTCATTAGGCAACAAGTTTAAGCCATAATAGCCTTACTAAACCAATTCGTGCTTACGGATTTGCTTATGATGATGATTTGATCTCACGCATTATTTTTTGTAATATTGTTAGTGAGCCCTAAGGTTTTTTGGATAAGTCACTAAGCATTTTTGTCAAAAGTGTTGATCTACTTCATTTCATGTGGATGATGTTTCATTGATGTAGTGAATCATATTGACTATTGCCATGGTTTTATTTTAAAAGCACATGATACATTGGTTAAGATTTTAAATTGGAGCATTGTGTTTAATCTTGAGATTTAAGAGCATATATGGCAAAAAGATTGTTTCTTGGGTAGAAGACATGTTCTAGCGTCTATAAGTAACACCAGGAGCTTGTCATTGAGTAGGTAAAACTGCAGTTGAAGGGACCATACTAGGTAGTGACCAATGTTGGGACATGTCTCCTTACATCCTCGTTAGGTGTAAGGTGATAGACATCCCCTTTGACTCTGATCTAGTACCTCTTTTTCGAGTAGTACCACATTAGACAGCACTAAACACAGAATTGGACCCCACATAGCTTGTGTATATCGAGTACCCCATTAGGCATCCTAAAACCATCCTACCTGTCGTCATGTTACTGTAGTGCACCGAAAAATAGCATTTGAGAAGATTACTCTTCATGTACCTCGGTAGTCGGGTGGTGTGGCCAAGGGTATGGTTGATCCTCCTTGGTTAGTGCTCTGAGATATTAAGCCGAGAATCACTATTGGACCCTGAATGTAGATCGAAGAGCTACAATGACTTCACACACCCTATGACTTAAAGCCATTTTGGGATTGGGGGTATTTTCTATTCAAGATTAATCATTGTTAATGGTTAATGTAATGTTCATGCTTATTTCGCTTATCATATCATGTATTGTAATTTCATGGTCACTTTACTGACATCATTGAGATATTGAGTTAAGAGTGTGTCTTGTATCCAATTAATCACCTATAGCTAGGCACCTCATACTGAAAAATAGAGCCAGGTAAGTATCTTAGGTTATAGCTAGATTCTTTGTAGTTAGCCTTAGAAAAAGCTTGGCTAGGGTCTCTCCCTTGGTTAGTCTAGGCTCATTTATTGTTGGGTCTAGGAAACCTAAAAGAGGAGCTTCCTTCTTTAGAGACACATTGGGAGGAAGGTACATAGTTGTGTTGGTTTAGCAGTTGATTCCTTGATAATCCATTGACCACTAGGTTGTGCATAAACAATGCCTAGAGGATCTACTTCAAGATTTGACGTAGAGGCAAGGGATAGAGCCTAGAGGAGGGGGGCATGTTGATATTTTATGTAGCTTCGGAAGATATTTGTATGTCATCCCATAAGATTACGGAAAGTTCTAGAAAGGAAACCCTCGGAAAGTTCTAGAAAGGAAACCATTGAAAAGTTTTAGAAAGGAAACCCCAAAAAGTTCTAGAAAGCCACAGAAAGCATGGAAATAGAAATGAAGGTATAAATAAGAAAGATGCCTATCTCATTTGCACATCAAGCAAGTTCGAATCAAGTCAAGAAGACAAGTGCGCAAGAGAGAGAAGCAGCAGTTGGAGGAAGACTAATATATTGGGTTTTATCTAATCTTTGTTTATCTTTGTATCTAGGGCATCTTTCTATGAAAGAGCTTTAGCTCTTCATTGTATTGACATTGTACTTTGATGATGAATCTATACTGAAGAAGTTATGCTGGGTTTTCTTCCCCAAGAGTGTTTCCCGGGATAAATCTTTGTGTATGTTGTGAATGTCTTTCTTTCAATGATCCTTATGCATGCAATTATTATGATATGATATAAATTGAATTAAAGTCTAAAGAATTCTGAATAACATAACTGCTTAAGTAAAATCCCAACATGGTATCAGAGCAGTGCTGAAAGAAGTCATTGCAACTGCCAAAAGTTGGAAACTAGGGCTTCCAGTTTTTGCCTGTTTTGTCTACAGATCTTACTGAAAACAAGGTTTGATCAACTCGCTTTGGTATTGGTTACGTTGTACCAGTACCAACTCACAATCAAATGTCTGCCTAAGGAGACGAGTCGCATTTTTCTTCTGGGTCGTGATGGGGGTATTATCAGCACTCTCTGAGAGGTGGTTATGGTCGGACCCTTTGATCCTTCCTTCAGGAGTACTATGGCTTAATGGCATTGTTGATTGCCCCATTATGGGGCTTGTATCCCTAAGGTTGGTCTCTGAGGCTCCTAGGGGTAGGTCACTGGGTCACACGACCCGCTACTTGTTTTCCACACACGTGACAGTGTTTCAGCTCTGAGGCACTTGCCTCCTCTTCCGGTCACCCCATGCACCCATCCTGGCCCCTTTCCAGTAGAGCGCCCTCTCTCCTTCGTGCCTTCTCATTGATGACGCCATCCTTGGTCACCAGGCCCACAAGCTTGTGGAGGGGGGACGTTGAGGGTTTTTCAGCACTGTTGGGGTTAGATGGGGCATGACGATCCCCCCTGCTCACTCCACCTTTCGGAGTGAAGCCATTTGTTCAGTTTTAGTTATTTTTATCAGTTTTTGGTCACTTAGGGAGAAATACCCCAGGTAGCTACCTTTTAGATTATTTTATATTATTTCATGTTATATTTTTACATTAACATTATATTTGGCTTGTCGGCCTAGTTATTTTGTAAAAGTGAGTTGACAAGGCTATAAATAGGCCTCTCATCACTCATTTGTAAATTATAACACAAGGGATAAATTACATAATGTTGCTCTTTTACCCTAGATAGTCTCTTGGAAAGTGATGTGCACCTCTTGGAGTATCTTCTTCTTGCTCTTGTGGATGAAATTTGGATGTTTTCTAAGGTATTGCCCATGCATGGTGGATGCTAGGAATTGTTGGAAAAACAAAAAGCTCAAGTAAGCCATGTTTTTGTCTTTCTTGTTAAAGGTAAGTTAATTTTGCTTCTTTGATGATTGAATGGTGGCCCTAGGGCTGCATTTTTTCTAAATTTGGCCTATTTTTCTGCCTTCTATCAACTTTGCATGGTGGAAAATGCTCCCTAGAGGAGGTTTTCCCTAGTTTGGCCTTAGATCTCCAAGTTTGCCCTAGATTAGGCTTTCACAACGAACCCCAGAGGTTGTTGTGGGAAGCCCTAGTTTACAGACAAGGAGAAAGTTAGTCCAAGAGGGAGGGTGGTCACCTCTCCTCTAGGCCTAGGGTTAGGGCTACATCCATCAAAAGCCCTTGTATTATCAAAATCTCTTTTTTTATCAAATTGTGCATTTTCATGGTAGAGTTAGGGTTAGTTTTAGGTCTGTAATTTTATTTCTAAAACCCTAGAAAATTCCAAAAACATTTTAATTTCATAAAAATAGTAATTTTTTACAAAATTTACCCTTTAGGGCTGCGGCCTCCCTTGACAGGCCTTAATTCCTCCCTAGCAGCCCTTGCCCTCCTCTTTTCTGACTTCGGCCCTCTCTTTCAACCCTCGGCCTACATATTTATACCCTCGACCTGCCTTGAAACCCCCTCACCTGCCTTCCCTTTCCTTTTCAGACCTTCCTTAGCCCTCGCCATACCTCCTGCTCTCCCTTTCTCTGCTGAAAACCCTAACAAACCTAACCTCAACCACTCCTAACTCCCTATCTCTCCTTCCCAATCCCAACACTCCTCACTTCTACTAAACTCTCCCTTTAGGCTTTCCTTCTAGCCTAGGATCAAGTATTGTTGAGGCCTTCCTCAAGGTGATCCCCCAAACTTGAAGGTTGTTGCTCTAAAACAGTCTTGTAAAAAGCTATCAAATAAAGGTTAGTATACACATTTAAATGATGAGTTAATGCTCTATTGGATGTCATTACTTATGGATGTGAATGGTGGACTAATTGATGCTAAACACAGATGTTGAATGCTTAGAGAAAAGTGTTGCTATATTGTTCACTTTTGTAAAGACTGTCATATGAATTAAATGTTCATATAAACTGTTATGCAGTACTGAAGTGGCCTTATATATTGTTGTAAATGCACTCAATGTGTACTCTTATACGCTAATCCTAGTTGTTTAATGACAAGTGATAATTGATTGAACTTGGAACCATATTATTTGCAACTAAACTCATATCTAATTGACTGCACCTGAACGTTGTTTATCTTGTCCATACAAAGTACTTGTTGCAAACTATTGCCTAGTCATAATTAGACTTTGATATGTCTTCTTCATTCTCTATTTGACTCCATAAGGCACTGATCTATAGAAGAGGTTGTGGAAGGTATTTTGTATAATTATTGGCAGGCACTCAGATAAGGGTTCTCCCCTTGGAGGTTACGACACTCCAAAGAAGTTAAGGATTTATTATCGAGGTGACATTGGGTCACGAGTCTGTGCATGCGCTTATTGGGCACTAGCCCTGCTAGTTTGCCTGGTAACATATGCTCTGAATGCCTTTCTTTCAATGATCCTTATGCATGTAGTTATTATGATATGATATAAATTGAATTAAAGTCTAAAGAATTATGAATAACATAACTGCTTAAGTAAAATCTCAACATGGTATCAGAGCAGTACTGAAAGAAGTCATTGCAACAGTTGCAACTGCCAAAAGTCGGAAACTAGGGCTTCTAGTTTTTACCTGTTTTCTCCACAGATATAACTGAAAAGAAGGTTTGATCAACTCGCCTTGGGAGGGCGCATCTTCTCCCTGGATCGGATTCTCCGGATTCAAAGTTTGAAAAAATGAGGGTTTCCTCATAAAACCCTAGACTGGACGATAAGCAGTTTTCAGGTTGACATTGGAGCTTATTTTGGCTTGTGGAGATCACCTTGGCATAGCGCATTGACTGGTAAGTCCAAAGACTATTTCTGAAAAATTTCATCTCTATCATATTTTTAAGCTTGGACAAAATGACGAACAACACCAAGCTTGACGAGAAGCTTGAAGGGGTTGATAACTTTCGAGCATGTAAGTATAGGGTGCTTCTCATTCTAGAAGAGAATGATTTGGAAAAATATGTTGAAGAAGAGGTTGATGAGCCAAGGCGAGATGAAGCTAAGGCAAGGCACAAGAAGAACATGATTATGGCAAAGAGAATCATTGTAGATTCTATCAAGGATCACTTGATCCCTCATGTCTCATCGTTGAAGACTCTAAAGCAGATGTTTGATGCCTTGTCCCGGTTGTTTGAAGGAAAGAATATCAACCGAAAGATGACATTAAGGACACAGCTCAAGAATGTGAAAATGCAGAATTTAGAAACCATTCAATCCTACTTCACAAGGGCATCTCAAATCAAAGAACAGCTTGAACCCATTGGAGAAACAGTTGATGAAGCTGAGATAGTAATGACTACATTGAATGGTCTCCCAAAGTCTTGGGAATCATTTATTCAGGGAATTTGTTCCAGAAGGAAGCTAACAAAGTTCAGCAAGATATGGGAAGAGTGCACAAAAGAAGAAGCTAGATTGGTAGTAAGAGAAGAAAAGTTGGGTGATGATGAAGATCAAGCACTAGCAGCACATGCAAGAAAAGGGAAAAGCAAGAAAGAGTCCCATTCCCGCAAAAAGTTTTAGAAGACACAAAAAGATTACTCAAATTACAAATGTTACAGCTACCAGAAGATGGGACACATTGCAACAAATTGTCCTCACCTAAAAGATCAAATCAGAAAAGGAAAGAATAAAAGACATCGTGCTCATGCCGCAAAAGATGATAAACCTATTCAGAAGAAAGGAAGAGAAGATGATTTAAGTGAAGAAAGTGTGTTAATATCAACTCTTACAAGGACAGTCACTCATGGAAGTGACACATGGCTTGTTGATAGTGGTGCTTCTAAGCACATGACTGGTTACAAAAATTCTCTCACAAATTTGGTCCAGAAGGATTCACCTCATAAGGCGAAGCTCGGTGATGATTACCAATGTGCCATAAAAGGGGTAGGAGAAGCCTCCTACAAGTTGGATTCCAGAAATCCTATGAAGATGAAAGATGTATTGTATGTACCTGGTTTGAAGAAGAATCTCCTCTCCATCTCAGCATATTAGAGGAGCGTGGGTATAGAGTTGCTTTCGTTGATGGCCAAGTTCTCATGTGGCTAAAGGGAAAGACTATTGATGATGCTATCGTGATTGGTGTTCAAGAGGGAGGCATGTACAAGCTAAAGGGACAGTCAAATCAAGCATTGGTACATAGCACTGTGAATGCAAGTGAGTTATGGCATAAAAGGCTTGCTCATGTACATTACAAAACATTGCCGATCATAAGCAAGATGATTACAGGTCTACCAGAGATTCAGGTGAATCATGATCGTATATGCAAGGGATGTGCACAAGACAAGAATGTGAAGAGTCCATTTCCAAGCAGTGACAGCAAAGCAAAAGGAGATCTTGGATCCAGTGCATGAGGACCAAGGATGAAGACCTCAGCAAGTTCCAGACTAGACGAAGAAGAAGATCAAGGTCTTCAAAGATAGACGATGGAGCAGAGTACGCTTCCAGAAACTCCAGTGACTTTTGCAAGGAGGCAGAAATCAAGAGGGAGCCTACAAAACACATGAAAGATAAGTATTTACTGTCATTTGAGCTATTCCTTAAATTCCTGAGTGTTTTGAAGGATATTGCTCATAACAGTTATATGTAGATCTGTGATACAGTTTTCTTTTATGAATTTATATATGACTGAGATTGACTAGCGGTAGGCTCATGTAGTGCATGTTATGTATATATTGGGTAAGTATCCTATAGTGTTGCATAGCATTCCATGAGCCCTTAATGGAGCTAGTCTAGGATGAAACCTCTTTGCTAACATACTGAGAGCAGTGCACACTCTAGATAGTGTGTTCTAGTGAAAAGATGGAAGGCACCCAGATAGTTACCATGTGTCTTTGGGAAATGGATGGGTGTTGTGTTGAAGCATTGGCTAAGATGCATTGGTTACATGACTGTGTGCATTATGCATAAGAAGTTGTCATTGCATTGAATTGATTGATTAGTATGCAATGTTGCTAACTATCTGACTAAATTTGACTTGTAGGAAAGACCATATGCCATGACCTGCAAGAGAAGGATGATAAGACTTGTTCTGAAGAACAAGTGATGGATGTGAAGTCAGCCAGGATACAGATTCCGTTGATATTCATTCTTTCAAAGAGGGCAAGAGACCTCGACCATATTCCAGCTACGTGGCATTATTATGTGACATCATTGATGTAGAGCCTTCCAGTTATGAAGAAGCAGCTGATAAGAAAGTATAGAAGGATGCCATGATCGAGGAATACTAGTCCATTATGAAGAATGATGTTTGGGATGTGGTTCCGAGACCGAAAGGGAAGTTAGTGGTGACTTTCAAATGGATCTACACGACGAAGCCTGGAGCAAATGGCAGTGTCAATAAGTACATGGCAAGGTTCATGGCTCGTGGTTTCTCCCATAAAGAAGGAATAGATTATGAAGAGACATTTGCTCCTGTGGCGAGATACACTTCGATTAGAGCTATACTTGTGATAGCTGCAGTGATGAAATGAAAGCTACATTAGATGGACCTGAAGACAGCTTTTCTTAATGGTGTAGTGGAAGAGGAAGTGTACATGGAACAGCCACAAGGATTCGAGACACATGACAGGCAAACACATGTGTGCAGATTGAAGAAGGCTTTGTATGGACTAAAGTAGGAACCCAGGACGTGGTATGGCAAAATTGACAGTTTTCTGATGAGCTTGGGATTTACTAAGACTAAAGCAGATTCCAACCATTACTACAAGGTTGTGGATGGTGGACCAGTAATATTGCTACGACCTATTTCTAACAGGGGACGAGAAGCTCATCATAGCGTGCAAAAGGGAGCTCACTGCAGAGTTCGAAATGAAAGGCCTTGGTATGATGCACTATTTCTTGGGTCTAGAGGTGTGGTAGAGACAGGGCGAGATTTTCCTTTGCCAAGGAAAATAAGATGTAGAAATCCTGAAGAGATTTGGGATGATGGATTGTAAACCCATGCCTACATCGATCATAACAAACCTGAAGTTATTGAGAGATACTTCTTCAGAGACAGTAGATGCCACCATGTACAGACAGATGATTGGTTCGTTGATGTATTTGACAAACACTAGGCAGGATATATGCTTTGCGGTGATCACATTGAGTCAGTATATTGTGGAGCAGAGACGTGTTCACTTGATTGCGGTAAAGCATGTGATGAGGTACCTGAAAGTGTCACAAATCGGAAGAGTATATCAGGATGTTGCTTTAGTTTGGGATCAGTTATGTTCTCGTGGTTCAGCAAGAAGCAGACTAGTGTGGCACTCAGTATGGCCGAGGCAAAGTATATAGCAGCATGTTCAACTAGTAGCGAAGCTGTGTGTCTTCGAAAGTTGCTTGCAAAGCTATTTGATCTCAAGTTGGAGGTGACTTGTATTTTGTGTGGCAACCAAAGTTGTGTAAAGTTGTCTGAGAACCCTGTGTTTCATGACAAGTCGAAGCATATTGAGATCAAGTACCATTATATTCGAGACATGGTGCAGAAAAGAACTATGAAGCTCCAGTATATTGCGACAAACGAGCAGATACCCGATGTGTTGATCAAAACTCTGTCAAAGATAAAGTTTGAGTATTTCAGGGACAAGCTTGGCGTGGTGCAGAATGACTTCCCTCCCTGAGAGGAAGTGTTGAGTTACAGATGTGATTCCAAGGGCAGTAGCATATAGAGTGTGGCAACTGTTAGATTTTTAATGATATAGCAGTATAATTTTCACATAATCAAGCACAAGAACACAAGAGACACAATAGTTTACCCTACGAAAACCCAAACTCAAGAAAAACCCAACAAAACTTTCTTACTTAGAGATTCAGTACATAATACAAGTACATCAGATATGAAAGTGATCTACATCAAGAGAGGTCACAAATAGAGAAGATACAAAAGAAAGAGCCCCAAAATCAGTCTTATACAACCCTGCAATCTTCTTCTCTCCCTCTTGTGCACTTGAGTAGCATTCTTGAGCAAATTTTTTGCTTGTCCAAATGAGGAGGGCATCACCTATATTTATACTGGTTATGTGCCAACCTTTTTCCATTATGGGCCGACTATCCTTATTAAACTGGGCCAAGTTCGCTTTTTGCATAATAAAATACATTTTATTTTATTTTATTTTGTAGGTCAGCCTACCATTTCTTTGTGGCATTATTTTTCATTCTTTTAGGGCTTTAAATCTTTCTTTTGGCCTGCCACAAGTGTACATAATAAATACAAGGTAATAATATCTTTTGATGCTACAAATAACATCAACACTTCCTCTTAGCGAGGAATGTATTCTTCAACACTGGCTTCGTGACATCTGAATATTATCTAATCGTCACAGCTTGTCTCATACATCTCGTCATCATAAGAAAGGTCCTGTTATCACATATATAGTAGCCGAGCTACCATACATTTTTTTGTCAGATTCCAGCACACTATCTAGCCAGTTCCCTTGCATTGAGATGCTGAGATGAGCATCTATTATGGATCACTATCAGATTATGGATAGCAGTTTTATTCCCATGCCATGACTGAGTTTCAGGACACTCAGAGAGATGACCGATGTAGCCATTTAGCCATTTTTACAGAGCAGTCAATATTGCCCAGAGTTACTGCAGCAATTTCAAAGGACAGATGTTGGTTCAGATGATGAGCATTCAGGTATATGACTCAGCAGGTATACTTTGGTGTTTTGGTTATATTGCTTTTATATTCATTCTTGTAGCATGTCTTAGCATTTAGTATCATGATCTGGCGATCATATAGATATGTGGACCTGGTTGTACTTATATATTATTATCATATTGTCCCTACTCAGACTTAGAAGTTCTTGACCTATACTCATTGGTTTTACCCTCCTTAGGGAGATTAGAGGTGATCATTCCCACCATACTTTGGCTTGCTAGTGTTGGTTTCATTACTCACTGTCTTCATCCATCCATTACCTACCCATGTTTGTTATCTACCTTGACTTACTACTTGACTAGTGGCATGGAGGACCTTTCCCCACTGTAGCCTCTGTATTGGATAAGCTTCCCTGTTTATTGTGTCTCGGCTCTGAGTTGGTGACAAAACTTACCTTTGGTGAGTTGGATTTCCTCATGAAGTCCCCCTAGTCACTAAAGATGTTGTTGGCTAAACCTGAAACAGATAGTACTCGCCATGAATGCAAAATTGTGAAAAGTAAATGTTATATCTATTGTGAAAAAAGCCAAATGAATCTGGCAAAGAAATATCAAATGTTATATCTATTGTGAAATGTAATACCTTGCTAAACAAGTTGTCTAAAGACACACCTAGAAGTGCTCAGGTAAAACAAGTGCCTTAAAAACACACCTGCAAGAAGCCTAATGAAATGTAAATCTTTGCAATGTGTTTATAAACACACATAGATCAAAGGCTATGGAAACTAAAGGCCCAAAAAGCAATGGAACTTAAACTCTATATCAAAAAGATTGTTGGCCTCATTTGTATTATGGATTGTGAGGATCTGCCAAGGTGAATAAACACTCTTTGAACAACTTACCCATTTGTGAGACACCGCCATTCCCTATGTTATTGCTTGTCTGGTATATGCTATGGTGTGTATTCCCTTTTCCATATCCAAAGTGTCATAGTGTTAAGTCAGTAAGTCATCCCTTGGCCTAGCCATGTTTATTTTAGCCTTCACCCTTCACTAGCAAATTGGTCACAACTATGAAGTGAGTATGGTCTTGAAAGTCTAGTTTCAGTTATAAATAATAATTAATGACCTTATATATTTGGATTTAGATCGCCAGTAATGATTACTTTTTGTTATAATTGCTATTTGAATGGATTGTAAAGCATGTTTTAACCTCTGACACCTTGCAGAATTATGATGATAGCCTGAGTTATATTTTGGGTCATTGTTGACTTGGTCAAACACAGTTTGACCAAAAGTCAACCACAGGACAATGAGGTGGCAGACCGCAGATGATATAGAGATATGATATATGGTTTGGTACAGGTCACCATGGTGGTTCTATGCAGTGGTTTCAGGCTTATGATGATGATTTGTGCTTTTCAGCACTTTTACAGATTATTATTATTTGGTCTGCCAAAGATGATGAGTATTTATTTTTTACCATGCAGAGGTCTATTTGGTGTATGAGTACACATCTTAGATGGATTTGGACCTTCTGAATCCAATGGCACAGTTTGTTTTCAGTTCCGGGCAGTTACGGTGATTATTAGCCTCAGTTGGCTATCCTAGTGCAGTTTTGGCCTATCAGAGGCCTTGTCAGAGCAGAGCAGAGAGTTGATGAGTTCACCTAGGGCGTTGTGCATGGAGGGGGTGGTCCAGCTACTTGTTATTACCATATTACCCCCCTCCCAGACAGCCTAGTGGCCTCACCTTGACAGCGCAGGCACTCCAGGAATTAGTTTGGGCAGTTTCACACTTCCCGAGGCAGTCCAGAAATGGTGAAAATGGCTATTGAAGGATTCGATTTGGGCTACTGAGGCAAGGTTATGGCATGGGATGACTTGTGATGATGAGTGGGATGTCTTCCACACCTTCTCCAGCAATTTCATCTTTCAATGGAACCCACACCCATCACATTCGACATTTTATATTGATTTTTGGAGCCTCCTAAGGCTCACGACTTTCCCAGAGGCATGATTTGGTGTCTAGATCATTTTTTTTGGATATTGTGCCATGGGGATTGACCAAGGGTGTTGATAATTACCCCTTGGACCCACCATGAGCTAGATTTATTATTTTATCATTCATATTTGGTGTGACCCCCTCTCCTAGGGCCATTTGGTCCATTTGATGTATTATTTTAATAGTGATCCATGTATTGTATTGTTGAGCTCATCTCAACCATTGATTAGATCTTTTGATCTTTTGATCTTTTAATCTTAGCCACTCATTCAAAAAGTGGTTAGGGTTATGGCCTCTCTCCATCCTATTTAAAGGAGAGAGCTTCTCATTGTAAAGGGTCTTTGGCTCTTAGAATCTTGATATAGAAAAACTTTTCTGTGGAAATTCTTGTGGTCTCCTTCGCTTGTATCAGGGGGTTATCATTAGTATCATTGTGAACTATGCTATTCTCTTGTTATTTCTTCTGTAGCATTAGTCTTTATCTCTTGATGCAGTAAATCTGATATTGTTGACGTTTATTGTGCAGGAGGGAGGGCGCATTGGCTTCCTTGGGCAAATCGATTTCATAGAAAACTACCTAAAATCGCTCCAAATTGATCGGATTTGCATAGATCATCATCATCAAGGCATCTACAAGGTTATCCAGGTAAGATCCACAGGTTTGTTCTTCTTGTCTTGGTTCCAATCCATTGGCATAGCTACTTCATTGATAAAACCCTCGTTTTACAATTTCTCAGATCTAGCAAGATCTACTTGGCTTTTGGGTAAAATATTTAAAACCCACCTCTATAGCATCCACAGTGATTCGGATCTATAGTTTGGTGTGGATTGGCCTTCATCCGACCCATTTTCCAAGGCAAATTAGCCTCTCCAAGTGAGGTCGCACTTCTTGGACAGGTGAGTTTGGTATGATCTAGAACCTGGGTAGGTGAGATCCCACTTGATCCTTAATCTCCACTGCTGATAACCTACCCCTAGTGTGTCACTTCAGTGATTTTCACCTTGTGGGCCCCATTCCTCATTTTGAGGGTTGAGCCCCACTTGGGTCACTTAGTGATACATCTTAGATCTTAGATCTACTAAGATCTAGCCATTGGATGATCCTAATTTTCAAGACCCACCTAGCTTCACACCTCAACATCCCTGATCTACAGTTTGGTGGACATCCGACTCCATTTGGCCCATTTCCCAAGGCACTGATCTTTCTCCAAGCCCTCACGACTTTTCTGGTTTGTTGAGTTTGCTTGTGGTTTGGTCTTTGTCTTACAGCTTGAACACCTAGACATTGTCATATCCATTCATCAAGCTTATCTTTGGTACTAGTTAGCCCCAATTTGGTCTCTAACTAACCTACATTGGACACGGTTCCCAAGGCAGTGGATTTTCTCATCTTTGACTAGTACCCTGATCCTGGATCTTGTTTCAAATCTCATAAGTCACTCACATAACCAAGTTGGACCAAATCTACATTATTTAAACCTCTTGATCCAACCTATTACTCATCTTGTGACTTCATCCATAGATCTAGGGTTTACTATACACCTTACATACTTCATCCATACTTGATTTGATCTGGTGTCTTGGTTTGATCTCTCCTATCGGGAGTAGATCTGGGTCTCCCCCTTTGTTGTCTTGGGCTAGATAACATAAAGTGAAGATTGCCCCGATTAGCGTGACAACCATCCATTGGGAGTTGAGGCTATCTTGGTTGCACCTCTTTGGTTGCCCATCCCCTCTACCATCCATCTTGGATCCATCTCTAGGGGCAACTACAAGTTTGGTGATAACAGGTCCATCCACACAACTCAGTCTATCGAGAAGTGTGATCAATACAGTCCACACAGGACAAGAAGTTCACATAGAACTCATCTCAATCTACACAGAACCACAGTCCACACAGGACTAGGAGTCCACACAGAACTCATCTCGGTCCACACAAAACCACAGTCCACACAAGACTAGGATTCCACACAAAACTCATCTCACAGTCCACACAGAACTCTCGAGGAGTACAATCAACTCAACTCAGTCTATCGAGGAGTATGATCAACTCAACTCAATCCATCAAGGAGTACGATCAACTCAACTCAGTCCATCGAGGAGTATGATCAACTCAACTCATATGATCAACTCAACTCAATCCATCGAGGAGTACAATCACAATGTTTCACACAAGAACCATAGCCCACATAGGACTCTCGAGGAGTACAATCAACTCAACTCAGTCCATCAAGGAGTACGATCAACTCAACTCATGTGATCAACTCAACTCAGTCCATCGAGGAGTACGATCACAATGCTCCACACAGGACTCTCGAGGAGTACGATCAACTCAACTCAATCCATCAAGGAGGACGATCAACTCAACTCATGTGATCAACTCGACTCAGTCCATCGAGGAGTACGATCACAATGTTCCACACAGGACTCTCGAGGAGTACGATCAACTCAACTCAATCCATCAAGGAGTGCGATCACAATGTTCCACACAGGAACCATAGTCCACACAGGACTCTCGAGGAGTACGATCAACTCGACTCAGTCCATCGAGGAGTATGATCAACTCAACTCATGTCATCAACTCGACTCAGTCCATCGAGGAGTACGATCACAATGTTCCACACAAGAACCATCCCACACAGGGATACACTCCACACAAGAGTCCTCTCCACACGAGGACGTTCCACACAGGAACCATCCCACAGAGGGATACACTCCACACAAGAGTCCTCTCCACACGAGAACGTTCCACACAGGAACCATCCCACACAGGGATACACTCCACACAGGAATCAAGCACAAGTCTCTTTTTATGCCTCATCACAGCCATACTGTTCATCAATCTCCCTTCCGGAGAAGGGAATCTCCACCACCCCAAGCTTTTCACGGAAGTATGCAAACTTCACTCTTGACAAAGGCTTGGTAAGGATATCTGCAATCTGCTCATCGGTGGAGATATACCGAAGCTTCACTACTCCCTTCTGAACTATGTCTTTGATGTAGTGATATCGAATCTCAATATGTTTGGATCTGTCATGGAACACAGGGTTCTCCGAGAGTTTTACACAGCTCTGGTTATCACAAAATATCACTGTCACATCAAGCTCATGACCATACGAATCTGCAAACAGCTTCTGAAGCCATACTACTTCCTTACAGCCGCACTGGCTGCGATGTACTCTGCCTCGAGTGAACTAAGTGCCACAAAGATTTGTTTCTTGTTGAACTAAGAAACCATAGCTGATCCCAAGCTAAAACAGCACCCAAAGGTGCTCTTTCTGTCAACTGTACTACCAACCCAATCTGAATTTGTGAAGCCCACCGGCTTCACTTCACTATCTGAGGTATATTACAATCCATAATCAACTGTACCACGTAGATACCTCAGCACTAGTGGTACATGGTCAGATCCACTAAGTCTGAAGATATGGTAGAGTCATGTAACTTCTTCGGATTAGCCTCCATAGGTGTGCCCATGGACTTACAGTCCATCATACCAAATCTGAGCAAGATCTCAATGCTATACTTCCCCTGTCTAAGGAGGATCTCATCATAATATATTCCCTCTTTCTGAGAGAAGCCTCGGGCTACAAATTTGGCCTTATGCTTTTCGATGCTACCATCTACAGCATGCTTGATCTTGAAGATCCATTTGGAAGTCACTACTGACTTCCCCTTGGGTCTAGGAACAATATCCCATACATCATTCTTCATAATGGATTGATGTCCATACATCTTTCCAGACCTGGTGTCCAACTGCTTCCTCAAAACTGGAAGGATCTGAATCACTGATGTGACTCATCATGGCTGAATTTCCTGAGTATCTCGTAGGTCTCTTGCTCTCCCTATGTCACTGGATATAACTCCAAATTCCCTCTAGAATTGTGCTCCAGACTCCCTCTGTAACTCTGCATCATACTCTTCCTCTGGAGCTGCTCGTTGGCTAGGCCATTAGCCTATACGAGGTGTCATCCTGGATGCCAACCTGAATCGCATCTTAAACACTACCTTGTCTTTGGGCCATTCACCCCTTAGCCAAGTCACATGGCTAATACTAGGGAAATGTTTGCCCGATGCTACAAACATCAGTCTTCAAGCGCCCTGCTCCCTCTCAAATACTGAGTATCAATGGGATCTTCACATCCATTACTTGTCCTCTTGTTGAACGGCTATCACTTGTTCTTCGGAACAAGTCTCTTGTAGGTCATAGCACATGATTTTTCCTACAAGTCAAGTTCACTCAATTAGTTTCCAACATTGCATAATCATGAAATTCAATCAAATCATATTGACATTTCAATGCAATAGTTCACATAGTTATGTAAGCATCTTAGCCAATGCTTCAACACAACATCCATCCATATCCCAAACAAGGCTCATGGGATGCTATGCATAACTATAGGCTACTTACCCGAAAGATATATGCACTACATGAGCCTATTGCTCATTAATCTCAGTCATATATAAATGCATGAAAGAAAATTGTATCACATATCTACATATAATTGTTGTGAACATTACCCTTTAAACCAAACATTCAAAGATTTAAAGAATAAGTCAAATGACAGTACAAATACTTATCTTTTATTGTTTTGTTGGTTCCCTTTTGATCTCTACCACCTTGCAGAAATCACAGGAGTCCTCAGATCTTCAACTTCTTTCTGCAGCCCGGATCTTCATACATCACCAATGGCAATCCCATCATCTTGATACTGCAATCATTGGTGCACTCATAGAGTGTACTAGAGGAAGTACTCCTTTCGACTATCTTCTGCAATTTCCTCAAGATCATCTTCTGCATTCCTTGACCTCTTTTGTGGAGAATCTTCATGTGCATCATTATCTGAAATAGAGCCTAAGAGAGTAGTAAGAAGGTAATCTTTCTAGATTTCTTCTTGTTGTTTTAATTTGTCTCAGGCTCTCTCTGGCTCTAGAATATCTCTGAGTTCAACAACCATCTTGACAGATCTCGTGCAGAAACCCTAGCAGAGGAGGGTCAAAAATTGAAACTTTGACTTTGATAAAACTGAATCCACAAGCTAATGAGCCCTCCCAAGGCGAGTTGGATAGACCTCCTTTTCTTCTAGATCTGTGGACAAAACAGCTCGTAAACTGAAACCCTAATTTCTACAGTTTCTGCAAAAAATTCAAACTTCACCAAAACTGAAATTTCATATCTGCAATTTCCCGGCCCTAAATTTTCGGCCTCTAGATTTTTGGCCTCTGATTTTCGAACCCTAGATTTTCGGTCTCTAATTTTCAGAGTAAATGTTTGTGCTTTACATGCAGCAGAAGCGTGGTGGGCCCATAACCTGTTAGATTTTTAATGATATAGAAGTATAATTTTCACATAATCAAGCACAAAAACACAAGAGACATAATAGTTTACCCTGGGAAAACCCAAACTCGAGAAAAACCCAGCAAACCTTTCTTACTCAGAGATTCAATACATAATACAAGTACATCATATATGAAAGTGATCTATATCAAGAGAGATCAAAAATAGAGAAGATACAAAAGAAAGATCCACAAAATCAGTCATCTACAACCGTGCAGTCTTCTTCTCCCCCTCTTGTGCACTTGAGTAGCAGTCTTGAGCAAATTTTTTGCTTGTCCAAATGAGGAGGGCGTCACCTATATTTATACTGGTTCTGTGCTGACCTTTTTCCACTCTCGGTCAACTAGCCTTCTTAAACTAGGCCAACTTCACTTTTTGCATAATAAAATACATTTTATTTTATTTTCTTGTGTAAGTAGGCGTACTATTTCTTTGTGGCATTATTTTTCATTCTTCTACGGCTTTAAATCTTTCTTTTGGCCCGCCACAAGTGTACATAATAAATACAAGATAAGAATATCTTCTGATGCCACAAATAACATCAACAACAACAACTCCACTCTGGGTCAACTAGCCTTCTTAAACTAGGCCAACTTCACTTTTTGCATAATAAAAATACATTTTATTTTATTTTCTTGTGTAAGTCGGCCTACTATTTCTTTGTGGCATTATTTTTCATTCTTTTACGACTTTAAATCTTTCTTTTGGCCCGCCACAAGTGTACATAATAAATACAAGATAAGAATATCTTCTGATGCTACAAATAACATCAACAACAACAACGGGTAGTCATCCACGGGCACATTACCGACTGAGGCACAAGTCGGCCTGACCTTGCACAGGGTCAAGATACCTAGTCTTCAGGGCTGGAAGATCAGGTCATGTGGACTGGTGGATTCCCAGCTTTCGAGTTGGAGGGACAACCTGTGTGGATTCGAGGATTCCTAGCCTTGGGCTAGATGGTTGGTGTGTGCGCACCGGATCGCCTAACCCTTGTGGTTAGATGCCCAGTCACTGTGGGCTGGTTGATTGGTGGTGCCAACCAAAAGGGCAAGCTTTCAGGCTAGTTACCCATTTCTGTATGAGCTGGATAGTTACCCAGATTATGTGTGAGCTGGATGCCCAATTCTGTGTGAGCTGGATGGCTTCCTAGTTCTGTGTGAGTTAGATGAAGTCTCGTAATGACATAAGGTCCGAAAGAATGTTGAGACCCATAAGGTCTGAAAGGACGATGAGGTTGTACCCACTGGTGAGATGCTACGTATGATGATGAGGCCCTGGATGCATGATGGATAGGCCCCAGATAGGCTTGCTCGTACAGAACTTCTAGTGATGGATAGATTCGCAGAAGATGAACAAGTAAATGGTCAAGTACGAGCCAACGGAAGCAGTATTGAAGATCGAGTTAAAAGAATACCTCATTAGAGGAAACTTGGGGTCTAAAATTGGCCTTATAAAAAAATGTGCCATGGACAAGTGTGCAATGAGTAAGATTTCTCAAACCAATAGAATTTAAGTATTTTGGTCAACCATTATGGTCTAGTTGGAACTATAGAAGTCAAAGATGCTTATGTGTCATAATTTATAAACCTCACCTTGGTTAAGATTTTGAAAAGTTCATCTCGAAATATGATAAACATACCTAAAATAATAAATATAGAGTATTTTATATTATCACTACTTATAAGTTCTTTAAAATATAAATCTCACATTAATTAAGATGATAGTGGAGTAATTTTGAAATAATAAAAACATTTCTATAATTAATCTCTAGTAAATAAAATAAATAATATTTAAAAAAATTAGGGGAGAGAGAGAGAGAGAGAGAGAGAGAGAGAGAGAATAATGGTTTGTTATTTTTGCGATAACTTTCTCCCTTGAACTCGGAATTTGACGTTTTTGGTACCGTTGGAAAGGCCTCGACGAGAGCTACAGCTTTCGTGTTTTGAGTGTTACGAGATTCCACAGCGATTTTCTGGGGCGGACATTTTAGTACCAGAGTACTAAAATGTCCGCCCCGGAAAATCGGTGTGGAGTCTCAGAAAACTCAAAACACGAAAGTTGTAGCTCTCGTCGAGGCCTAGTACTAAAATGTCCGCCCTGGAAAATCAATGTGGAGTCTCATAAAACTCAAAACACAAAAGTTGTAGCTCTCGTCGAGGCCTAGTACTAAAATGTTCGCCCGGGAAAATCGGTGTGGAGTCTCATAAAACTCAAAACACGAAAGTTGTAGCTCTCGTCGAGGCCTTTCCAACGGTGCCAAAAACGTCAGATTTCGAGTTCAGGGGAGAAAGTTATTGCAAAAATAACAAACAATTATTTTCTCTCTCTCTCCTAATTTTTTTTATGATATATTTTTAAATATTATTTTTTTATTTATGAGAGATTAATTATATAAATGTTTTTATTATTTCAAAATTACTCTACTTTCATCTTAATTAATGTGAGATTTATATTGTTTATTTTTAGAATTATTGTAATTATATTTTTTCATTATAATTTTAGTTTTTTTTAAGTTTTACATTTTATTAAATATATAAAAAGTAGTAGTGGTATATTTTTTTTTAAAATTAAGTAAAAAATAAAATATAAATTTAAAAAATTTATCACTATATCATTTATTGTGTATGCACAATAATCTAAGCCTTTCATTATTATTTTCAACCATCATCTCTTAACTCTACACTAACCCAGCATAATTGTCAACTACCATTAATGTGATATTATAGGTTGACCTTCACTAGATAACACCTTTAACTTAGTGTGACATGGCATATTTGTAATGTGACGTGGCTTTTTTTATTATTTTCCTTAGGAGGGCCATTTTAGACCCCAAATTTCCTCTAATGTTCCCTGCTAAGAGGGAGTGTTGATATTTTATGTAGCTTCGAAAGATATTCTTATGTCGGCCCAGAAAATTCCGAAAATTTCTAGAAAGGAAATCCCCGGAAAGTTCTAGAAAGGAAACCCCGGTAAGTTCTAGAAAGGAACCCCCCAGAAAGTTCTAGAAAGCCCCGGAAAGTATGGAAATATAAAAGAAGGTATAAATAATAAGGACGCCTATCTCATTTGCACATCAAGCAAGTTCGCATCAAGTCAAGAAGACAAGTGCACAAGAGGGAGGAAGACTAATATCTCAGGTTTTATCTTATCTTTGTTTATCTTTGTATCTGGGGTATCTTTCTATGAGAGAGCTTTAACTCTTCATTATATTGACATTGTACTTTGTTGATGAATCTATACTTAGAAGTTTTGTTGGGTTTTCTTCCCCAAGAGGGTTTCCCAGGATAAATCTTTGTGTATGTTGTGAATGTATTTCTTTGAGTGATCCTTATGCATGCAATTATTATGATATGATATAAATTGAATTAAAGTCTAAAGAATTCTAAATAACATAACTGCTTAAGTAAAATCTCAACAGGGTAGAGAGTGTTATTGATGAATAGGGTCCTAATATAAACAATAATTTTGATGATATGTACTTATTTGTTGTAGCATGATGTTTTTTGGACTCTAGAGGCCATTTAGAGCCTCTTTGTTTATGTATTTTGGTTCAAATATGGATTCCACTCGATGTTATTTTAGTTATATGGACCCTTGTTGTATACATGACAAAACTTTGCATATTGGTGTTTAATGGTTTGAATTCACATGGATGTACATGAATATATATTTTTTGATCAAAATTTGAATATTTCATATATTTTTTGGTTGGCCAGTTTTTTTCCGGTTCCAACCATTGCCAGTTTTTGGGGTCCACCAGTTCGGTGACCGGTCCGGCGTTGATAATATTGGTGTGAATGGCATCAAATCAATAACATCTTTTTGATTTGAAATCGCTTGTAGTGAATGATTTCCTCCTAGCTCTTCCCATCTGAAGCCTACTACATGTATGTCAACAATATCATTTCCTCAAAGAAAGTATTAGGAATCCATAACAAACTAATGGCGATTTCCCTTTCATGTCAAAGATCTATGATGTTAACCTTGATTTGTTTTCATCTCGAGTTTAAATCTGCCCAAGTAAACAGCGAGGCTAGTAGGTTGTAAGCCCTTCGTCAAGTTATAAACCTCTTTCCTTTTGCAATAAGAGTCCAAGTTATGTGTTATTTATGAACCCATATGCATATGTTGGGCATATGGGTTCATAAATAGCACATAACTTAGTATGCGTGTGCCAAGAAAAGGACGATGCATTCTATATTCCAGGTAAGAGGTAGAACTTCAACACTCTGTGCCTATGTTGCACTAGCTTTGGGGACGGTGTGAACGGCGAGGACGGGGAGACGAGTCTCCCGGATAGCTAGAGCACACCCCCAATTTTTCAAGGGACATCGTGTTGGGGACGACAATTATATATATATATATCCCTTACACTTGCTAGTTCTAGAAAAGCTCAAGCAAATAAGAAAAAGGCTGAGTGACCATTATTGGCACTTGAACGTGAGGAAAATGTAGTTTAGTTTTAGAAAACTTAAGTTTAACTATTTTCAATTTGCATTAAGGTCTATGAAGGATCTATGAGAAGAATGCTTGTCTCTATAACAACTCTCCTTCCTTATATATATTGTTTATGATAATTGAGTTAGAAAGCATTCCCTTCTCAACAGGTTCTACAGATTTTTACAGCTATGTGCAAACCACTACAAAACACTTTGGGATATACATGCTTGCATTATGCAAAGAGATTAGATTCATATTTTAGATTAAGAAAGATATTGAACAGGAATTTATTCAAATGTTTAGTACCCAATCTAAGTCTTTACTATCCAATTGTTTTCACAGTGCTTGAGGTTGGGATGGGGGAAGAGTTGGACTTGAATAACTCCTGGACACCTATGTATAATAGTAATACCCAAAAGGATCAAAACTTTGAGTTGTTGCATTTCTTAGTTTGTTGACATGGAAGCTTTTATGCTTGTAATGATGTTGCTAAAAAGACAATAGTTAAATCACCAAAAAAATCAAAATCCATCATACATAACCCATATTTTCAGCAGCAACTTGTACAGATTTAGATTTAGATTCAGAATAATACAAAAAATAGGGATGGGATAAATGATCATATTGTCCAATCATCAATGTTTATTGTCAAAATTGAAGATACATGCCCAGAACATCTCCAAAATTTTCCTGGGACATCTCTAAAATCTATTTGGAATGTCTCCAAAATCTACCCGGAAGTCCCTGAAATCTATTTAGGACATTTTGAGTACGACTAGCAAGTCCCCAAGACCCTAATGAAGTCCCCTAAAGATTAGGGACGTCTCCTAGGGGTCCCCAAGTCCCTGAAACGCGGGGGACGATGGGTACGAGACATTTTTTTTTGGGGGGGGGGCGGGTGCCCGTGCAACATAGCTTTGTGCATGTTTTCATGTGACATTGTTTTCAGATAGTAAATCACAATCCAATGGTTGTTAGACTTTTCTTTTTCCAAAAATGGTTGGAAAGTGGCCTATGTTTTTATTGTAAATTTAGTGATTACCTGAAAATAGTGCTTTTCAGGGAGATACAATGTTCTTTGATTTTTAATATGGATGTTTTGTTTTTCAATTGACATCCATTCGCTATTTTGGTATTGATCAGAAAATTACCAATGACATAGTCAGATAAATGTTGGACATAAGTTCTCTAACCATCAAATGCAAAAAAATATATACTCTCTAAGAATAATACTTTTTCCTGAATTTATGGAAAAATAAAACATCTATATATGGGTATATCCGATGGGGAAAAATAAAAATAAAAATCTACCCTTTTATATAAAATGCTTCCTTTCACTATTAATATATAGACATGTAATGTAAATTTTTAATGTGGAGCATCGTAACAATGGAAACTAGTGGATCCTTTCCTAACAAAACTGCCAAATCGAACTCCCAGTTGGGAGTCTGTCGATCTGAATTTAGGGGATCCTGCTGCCTTCCATTAGAAGTTGGTCAGGTGGAATAGAGATAGAGTCACGTCTTTTTAGGAGACTATTAGAGCGGGAGACCAGATTAAATAGGGATTGATCAATGCAAAGAGGAGTTTTTTTTGGAGAAAAGTTTATGTTTTAGTCTAAGAATAAAATAGGGAAGTCAACCCTGAAGTTGGTGTGGAGGCTGGGAAGCCTGTTTTGTTGTTTTCTTAGTGTGAGTGCGAGAGAAGGCCTGCAAGCCTGTCTAAGTGGGTATTCTCAAGAGGATTTTGTGTGCTCTTCTACTTTCTGGTCTTTATGCTTGTGTGGGGCTAAATTGGAGGGGCCTCCGTGTCCTATTGCCTTTTTTTATGTTAGTGTAATAGGGAGGACTAAGGGGCCTACATGCCCACCTTATGCTAGAGAATTACAAGAGGGAATCATGAGCCCTGCATGCCCATCTAATAGACTCAGGAGGGAGATGTATCAAATTCTGGAAACTTCCATGATTAATTAGATTTGTTATTGTATTGTCTGTTCCGACAAGAATTAGTTGTTTTCCATTGTTACATTGGATTTGTAGAGATCCAGTTTCAAAGTCAGCTTCAGCAACAGGTATATGGTGTGGCAGGTATAGCATTTGATGTTCTATTGCTCATGTTGTTGATTAGACTTGTTTATACATGATAGTACACTAACTTTGCATATGATGTTGATGTGGTGATCTAGTTGTCATTATGATGTGTTTGACCTTTGGTGATGTCAGTCCACCCCCTTTCAATAGGATCCTGTCTATGCACACTGGATCATATCCCCACTATTGGTATAGACTTGGTCACTTAATCCCCCTAGGCAACTGACTTTGGATCCACCTTCACTTTCTCCACCCATCCGACTCATTCATGTTGGTCTTTCCCGACTTAGATTCTGATTTGTGACCTTGAGGATCCCCTTCCCCACTGACCTCTGAGTATGCCATGATTCCCTATCTTTTGTGCCTCGACTCTTTAGTGTGTGAGATGCACTCTCAAACCTGGGATTTGCTCCTGTCGGTTGCCCCCGATGTTGCAATGCAGTATAGGAGTGTGTAGCCTCACCGGGTGTTCCCCATTGGTCATCGAAGCACGTATGCTCACCCCCATTACTTTGCAGTATGAGCACCTTGATTATATATATTGAGATATGTATGTGGCCCAAAAGGGCCTTGATGTAAAAAGAAATGAAGAAATGAAGAAATGTAAAGCAAGCCAAAAAGGCTTTTGTAAATGTAAAATCTAGCCAAAAAGGCTAAGTATGGAATGTAATGTAAAATCCATGCAATGTGTTTGTAAACACACATGGACACAGGTCAATCGTACATATCAGCTTTGTAGTGGTTATTTCCTCACCTAGTCCTGCGGGGCAAGCTCAAGATTGTCCCCTAGAGTCTCAAGTTACGGTTTGTGGGACACCCAGTTTGGCGGCTCTAGAAAAGATCCTCACGGAGTCTTCTTAAGGCACGGATGTGAGTTGTGAGGTATTTGTTAGATGACTAGTGGCAGTTTCCCTGCACTATACCCATTTGTGAGGCACCTCCCTTCCCTGTATTTTGTCATGGTATGCTTATCTCAGTGGGCCCCGCTTTCCCATTTCATCCAAAGGGTCACATGATCTTCTTCCTTGTCATCCCTTACCCTTCACCTTGTTTTTTCACCTCACCCAAAGTCAGCTAGGTGGTCAAGTCTATAGGTTGTGCATAGTAGTTTGAGTCTCTTGGATGTGGTGGGCCCACCTCACCAGGGGCCTCGTATTTTTGAGATATTATGTATTTTTTATCACCATGTTGGCGTCATATTGTTTAGTAATGTACTAACATGTATAAGGAAGCCTATCGCTTCATATTGCATACAGGTATTCAGCCAGCACCATGTTGACCAGATTTGACTTGGTCAAACTAAGTTGACCACGCCAAAAATGGGCCCGAAAAAATGTTGCGATCAAGATTTCGATTTTGGTCAATTACTATCTATTGGGGTCCCATATGAGCCCCCAAGAATCAGAATTTGAAAAAGTTGAGGCAGCAATGAGATTTTTAATTATTATTGGTCATTATTGACCTGTTTTAATTAAAAATCATGGATTTTGGGCAAACAGTGCCTAAGTGATGGATCGTGGTCGTTCAAGTGACCATGTCTACTATTTTTGGGGTCCACGATCGCATTGCAACAGACGATTCGGCAATCCAGGCACTATAAGTGGGTCAAAATCCCAATTTACACCTTCAGCAATAAAAAACCAGCAGTTAATTAAATGAAAAATCAAAATATGGCAAAGGCAACTATGGCAAATGGCAAAAATCAAAGGTTGGCTAATACAAAGGTGATTTCTAAGGTAATTTTAGTAATGTTGGACATTGTATTTTTGGTTGTGGGTCCCTCCATTGGACCAGCTCACTAGGTGGGACGAATTTGCCCATGGGGGTGTTTTTCCACTTAGTGATTATTCATGATTTGTATTGTATTCAATGTGGGACCTTTGGTATATGTGTTAGGGGGATAAAACATCATATAGACACCCCCTAACACTTGTTTCATTTGTTGTATGGCCCCACAATGGACCCTCACTCCACAAGTGCGCTATAAAGGGCAATTCGCACCCCCTCATAGAGCTCTCTCCACCCCTCGATTTGGCCATTGGGGAATTGATCCCAGCCATCCATTTTGGAGGGAATTAGGTTTTGAGATGGGGCATTCTCTATTTAAGAGAGAAGCTCTCCCATTTCTCCTCTCTCTTGGCACATTGTACACTTGAGTTTGAATGATATAGAGACATTTTTTACTGAGTTTCTTGAGAGTTTATGGATGGATATGTATTGTTTGACTGATATCTAGTTTTCCTTAGCCTTGTTGAGTTGTTAGTGCATTGTTTCCATCTTTTCCTTGGCCAACGATTTGCAAGTGAAGAGCACAGCTGGAGGAGGGCGCAGTTTTTGGAGTGGGAACTCCACAATTGCTCATTTTCTTCAGAGTGTCAACAAAGGGAGTTGTTATTGCCTTTTGCCTTTCAATTTCTTTCATTTTCAGTCATTTACTTGCTGGTTTTACTTGCTATTTGCTGCATACACTGACTTCTTCTTGTTTGTGGCAGGTGGCTAGGGCGCACTTGGCCATTGGGAGCTCAAAACGCCAAAGGGAACACGCTGCTGCTAAACAACTGAGTTTGGAGAGCTAGTCTTCCGCAATCTCATCCATTCATTCATTCTCAAGTAGGTTCTTCTTGCTGGTCTCATAGATTTTAAATTTCACTGTGTGTGTTGAGCAGAAATTTCACATAAAAACCATAAAAAATCAAAATATTTAAATTTCACCGTTAGAATTTGTTTTCTTTTAAAACCCACTAATGAAACACTGTCAAACCTCCATATCTTAAGTTTCATTTAATTTCGACACCATTTACCCATAGAACTAGCACTGGTCTTTTTGCCAAAAACACCCCACTTGGGCATTTTTCTTTGTCTGCTTGGTTGGGTCACTTTGGGGTTCTGGGTAGTTTAGAATTGGTTTTAGAACGTCTTTTTACCTTAAGAAACCAAGCTACCAATTTCTAGAAGTGTATTAAAACATCAATTTCTCGCTGCCCTAGATTCATTTAAGTCATTGTTTAACCCTCATTCTTGGGCAGTTTTACTTCATCTCATCACTTATAGCTTACCATTGCTCCCTTGCTTATTTCCAACCATTTAATCGCTTATCTAATCTATTTTATTCATCACGATTGATTGCTGGTCACATTTCATTTACATGTTTATTTCACGTCTGTGTCCAACTATTGGCTGAAATTGAGCTTAGGATCCATTTTACACTCATCTCTTGTCTTTATCTCTTTATATTATTGGGATTTGGGTGTATTTCTGTCTCTCAACCATCACTGGTTGAGCGGGGTCTCCTTCCCGACTTGGCTACGTGCCTCATCTGAAGTGACAATAGCCTTGTCCGGTGTGACCTTCGTTCCTTGAACGGGGGACTTGGCCATTGCTGGTTACACCTTCCTAGCTGCACTCCCTCTACCATCCCTGTTGAGACACCTTCCACTAGCAGCTAGAGTTTGTGTGATAACAGTCTTCTCAAAGGACTGGCCACCCCTTGATGGAGCCACTAACATTTGACCTTAGGAGCAGTCTAGAGGACCACATGATCACATCATCCAGTGTGGACCCTTCCCTATACAGTGATGATGAACTTTCAGGTTATATGGAACATTTGTACATTTGAGAGAGAGATTACTAGTTGTACCTTCTCTACCTTGGTTGATTTACTTTTGATACACCTTGTTGATTATTGGTGTGGTGGTACCTTGCCTTTGATTTGTGGTTAATAGGGTCATTTACCCACCTTGAGTTATCTTTTGATTTGTACCACCTTTGATGTTTTGATCTTATGGGTGCTATGGTTGTTTGTCCACATTTGAGGTACACCCTTTGGTCCTAGGGGTTATGGGTCAAGCTACCCACCCTTGTTTGTATGGTTTTGACTTGTACCATTTTGATTGGTCATTGTACCCTCACCTAATTAATTGTATGACCCTAGTACCCACCTAAGACACTCTACTTATATTTTATGTGACTTTATTATTTTGACCTTAGTATGCTTGGTACCCACCTAATATATTTATATTTTTTTTATGTCCTAACTAAATGGTACCCTCCTAATTCTATGGAACCCTAAGAATTAATTGTGATGCTTCTAGAAGACATCATTGTTCTATTTAATTGAGACCTCTCTCTCATTATCATTATCTATTATCCTATCTCAACTCGGTTGCTTGACGTCAAGGGTATTATGAGTTTGTTACAGCTTATTGAGGCCGCCTAACTTCTGCAGGTTCCATTTATCTCAGATCTGATCCTTCTCTGCTGATTGAAGTCTGTCTTTAGGCTGCCCACCTGCCATAAGTTTTAGATCTGGTTGGTTTGTTGGTCCAAAGGTTACTGTGAAGACCCTATTGTGCTGCCATCCTAACTGTGACCATATGGAGTGATCCAATCTGCTTTACATAAATTCGACCTGCTTTACATGAATCCGATCTGCCTGTAAGTGATTCGATCTAATATTAAGGTGACTCGATCTGCCTGTAGGTGACCCGATCTGCTACTATTGGTATGTTGGTATTCCGATCCACTTGCTGAGTTCTTCGATCTGCCAGATTGAACTTGTGTGAGCACTGATCTGTACATTGAGGGATCTGATCTGTCCTGTGTTTGTTTGCTGAGTTAGCCGTGACCCTAGTTTACCTCTGAAGTTCAGCTGTGACAATTTTTTGACTTGTTTCCGCCTGCTGATTATTTATTTGTTGAGGCCGTAGGGTCTGATCAAAGTCTGCAAGTGTAAATTTGTTGAGGCCGTGAAGCCTTAGGGTTTTATCAAAGTCTACAAGTGTAAATCTGAGGAGTCCGTAAGGCTTTGGGGTTTGTTCTACTCTGCTACATGCATATCTGTGGAAACTATGAGTGTAAGAGGACATACCTAGAGTGATCAGACTATGCTAAGCCTTACCAGATCTCTACTGTTAAAAATTGGTTTCAACCTTATACATGTCACTGAGATTTAATTATGGCTGAGGTTATAATCTTGATAGGGTCCAGATTTATTGTGTTTGTATTTTGTGGACTTATATCATGTTGTGATTTGACTGAGATTGTCACTGTGTCTTTGAATACCACTTGTTGCCTTCAACCTATCTCTCTCTCTCTCTCTGGTTTGTACTTACTACTTACCCTTTACTAGGGTCAGTTGGTTCCTAGTGTTGGCTGGCCTCTGAGAGGCACAGCTTTGTCAGAAAGTAATATTTCTGAGTATAAAACAGGAAGGGTTCCACACCCAAGGTAAGTACCCTAACTTGTTATTAATTGGACTTGTTACTATTAATCTTATATTGTTGGTTACATGTTACTGAAAATTACTTTAACACGGTGACCCAATTGGTAGTGTTAAGGTTGAAAAGTTGAAAGAGATGAAAAATGTTTGTTGAAGTTACAGCTGTACTAAGTTGCAAGAAACGTGCCCCCCCCCAACGTCCCCTGTCCGTTTCCGTACGGAAACGAGGAAACACATACGGAACGCAAAGGAAACCCGTTTCCAAATTGATTTTCAACATTTTAGCACATTTCCGCCCAAGTTAGCTCGTCAACGCTCGGTCAAGGTTAATTTTTAAAAAATTTAATGAAGTTTTTAATATCCGGCTAGGGGTTTAGGCAATTCCGGAAGCTTCTATTGTCCGTCCAAGCCATATAAAATAACATTGGCCTCATATATGGCCTGCTTTTGGATATATATGTGTTAGCCTCATTTATCAAGGTTGTTTTTGGTTATTTTCACTTGCATTATGGAATCATCTATGGTTAGTATGTGTTGTTTTTGGATATTACTACTAAAATGTGATGTGATGTTACATGTATCATTGCATGACTGACTATGTCGCTATGATTTTTAATTGTGTTGGAATCTTGGATTTAATCTGTAAATCATTTTAGATTTCACATTCAATTTTTTAAATGTCCTATATATATATATATATATATATATATATATATATATCGCGTTTCCCCGTTTCCTAAATTTTGGGGGGTCACATTTCCAACGCGTCCCCATTTCGTGTAACTTAGCTGCTGTACTATTTCGTTTCAATACCAGTTTATTAAATGTAATTTTGCATTAAAGTACATTGATTGTTTATTTTCTGTATCAAACCCTAACCCTAATCAAACTTTAACAAAAAAAGACAGAGACTAAAGCTAACAAAAGACCAATAAAAGGAGTTGCAAGGATCATAGTTTTAAAAATCGGCCAAACCGGTTTCGAAATCGGCCGATCTACCGATTTGATAAGGAACCGAATCAACTCGGTCTGCAAATCGGTTCGGTCGACCGGTTTGGTACCGAGCCGGCCGATCTGGGCACCAAATCGGTCGGTTCAGTACCAAACCGGTTTGATAGGCCGAGTTATGTAAAAAATCAGCCAATTTGTCTGGTAGTTTGCATGGGTGCCTACAGACTCAAAAAAAACAAAGCAATATCCCCATGGTGCAATAGTATTTGGTGGTATTAATTCTCCTTATCTTTTATTTTCCATCCTTTTACTTAAATTTTTAACATTACCATTAATTGTTTCAAGATGTTTGAGAGTGGTTCCAACCTCATCGAACTTCATATGCAAAAAGTAGCATTTTAGATCCCATTCATAATTCAGCAGACTTAATAGTTTTCAGGATTTCAGGATTGCAATGTTTCCACCAGATTCTATCATGTATGAGGGTATGGAATTGGCCTTTAATCAAGCACATCAACCCCTATATGTACCTTGATGTTGGTGGTGTTGATTGTTGAACTCCTCCGTCATGACCTTAATAAAAATGTATTCTTCACTCATGCAAAATCACATATTAAGCATGGGAAGCTTTTTCTACCTTATTTCAACGATTGGATTAGGAAGTTTCATCAAAATTGTAGGTTGTTGAGCCGTTGACTAATGTCCTTGGAAGATCAACTTTGAAATTCGAGTTAGAGGCAAGGGCTAGAGCCTAGAGGAGGGAGGCATAGGGTGCTATTGATGAATAGGATCCCAATATAGGCAATGATTCGCTGACATGTATGATTGATGATTTATATTTCACATTCATTTTCTTAAATGTCCTTGCTCATATATATATATATATATATATATATATATATATATATATATATATATATATATTGAGTTTGCTCGTTTCCAAAATTTTGGGGGGTCACGTTTCCCCTATTTCAAATTTCCCCTTTTCACCCTCGTTTCCTCGTTTCGTGCGACTTAGGTTGAAGTTGTTCAAACCCTCGTACAACAATTTTGAAGCAAACCTGTTCTTGTTGTGACCTTTGCAGTAGTAAAAAGTCATGAAAATCACCTTAAAGGCTTATAAAATAAATGGTGGGCAGTACTGTGGATGAAAGCAGCCCTAAACAGCAAGTCTAGACCAATCATGAAAATCACCTTAAAGGCTTATAAAATAAATGGTGGGCAGTACTATGGATGAAAGTAGCCCTAAACAACAAATCTAGGTGCTCATTGGCCTTCAAACAGCAAGTATGGGTCATAACAACAACCCTAAAATCTTGAAAATGTTGTTTTTCCTTAAAATTTAAATATTTTATGTACTTTTGAGTAAACCGATTCATTAAATTCAAATTGACCGATTTATTACCAATTCCGATTCTGATTCCAAGTTGACCCTCGACCAATTCCGAGTCCGATTTCGATTTTTCAAACATTGGCAAGGATTAGAGGATGAATTGGAGGAGTTGTGGTGGGTGTCTGAGGAGTGTGAGGCATGCAATAACAAGAAGACAAAGAAGAAGAAATCTACAGCAAAGATATTGAAGAGTTGTGAGAAGGTGAAAAAGAATGGTAAGGATAAATACTCACCTTGTGAAAAAGAGTTGTTTTCAAGGCGGAAAGTCACAGAGGCAAGGATTAGCCATGGGATAGACATAGAACTCCTGGAATAGGGAAAGCTTAAATCCCCTGATGAGTTGGCAAAATTATTATTAGAGGAAAGGCCAATAAATGAGATTTGTGAAGAGTTGGAGACGGAGGCTGAATGGGGAGAAGTTGAAGAGGATGAACTAGATGAAGTTGTTGAGTTGCGTTACCCTAAAGAAGGGGAAGGTATTGAAGATTACAATACAAGAGGAGAAGAGTTTGAAGGCTGCAATGAAGAGGAATGCAGCCTATCACAAGAGGAGGCCCAAAATGTTGTAGCAGTGGAAGCAGTCCACGATAGAGAGAAAGTTGCAGCGGAGATGGAGATCTTTGGGAACCCCATATGCAATGGAGTTTTATTGCTTTTAGAGAACACAACCAACCAACAACAACTAGAGGAATGTATAGAGAATCCCATGGATAATGAGAAGTCAGAAGACGGAGATCATCTCCTTATTGGAGAAGAAATGCGAATGATTGAGAGAGAGAGTAGAGACATGTTCATTTGTGGTACAAAGGAGGACAATGCTGAAAATGCCACGAAGAAGAACCATGCAGAAAAGTTGTCTTGTGAACATCACACTAAGTTAGGAAATGAAGACCCCCCCACAAGATATATTGGAAAGCATGCCTAAATGGCATAATGCAGAGAAGGAGATAGTACTTATGGGAAGTTTTCATTCCCTTAACTTTATTTCTGTTTTTAATGGTTTATGTGAAGGTGCAATAGAAGGTGATATTCGTGTTGCAAAGAGCCATGATGGATTTCGAGTGAGGAAGACCGCTAAGCCTTCAAGGAGATGGGAAAGGGGGAAAAGAGCAAATTGGCAAAAGAGGAAGATCTCTAATCCAACAAGAGGCTGGAAGCAAAAGAAGAAATGTGATGAGTTGCAGAAGTATCTAAACTGGTGGAAGGGAACACCGTGGCTTGGTTCTTCAAGTCAAAAGGGTGGTTCTACCACCTTACTCAAACTCTTACTTGGATGTTAAATAGTCCTCAAGTTTCCTAGTGTATCAACTTCTTGAAGTTGTTTCCAAATAAATTAGCTTTGAACCAGGAGGTTCATAAGTTCTAAAAGAAGGGGAGAATGATGCGGAGCATCTTAACAACGGAAATGAGTGGATCCTTTCCTAACAGAATTGCCAAATTGAACTCCCAGTTCGGAGCCTGTCGATCCAGATTTAGGGGATCCTGCTGCCTTCCGTTAGAAGTTGGTCAGGTGGAATAGAGACAGAGTCACATCTTTTTAGGAGACTGTCCCATATTAAATAGGGATTGATCTATGCAGAGAGGGGGAGTTTTTTGGGAGAAGCGTTTCTGTTTCAGTCTGAGAATAAAACCAGGGAAGTCAACCCTGAAGTTGGTGTGGAGGCTGGTGAGCCTGTTTTGCTGTTTTCTGAGTGTGAGTGCGAGAGAAGCACTGTGATCCTGTCTGAGTGGGTATTCTCAGGAGGAGCCTGCGTGCTCTTCTACTTTCTGGTCTTTATGCCTGTGTGGGGCTGAACTGGAGGGGCCTGCGTGCCCTGTTGCCTTGTTTTTATGTTGGTGTAATATGGAGGACGGAGGGGCTTGCGTGACCACCTTATGCCAGAGAATTACAAGAGGGAGTCATGAGGCCTGCGTGCCCATCTAATAGACTCAGGAGGGAGATGTATCAAATTCTGGAAACTTCCATGATTAATTAGATTTGTTATTGTATTGTCTGTTCCAACTGGAATTAGTTGTTTTCCGTTGTTACATTGGATTTATGTTTCTCCCGTTTCTTTGAGTGCCCTGCAGCTTGAGTGTCTACATCAATTTTACAATTTATAAATAAATAAATAACAACCTCAACTACCACAACCACTAGCTAAAACTTAAAATCGGACTGGTTAGAAACCAGAAACGCCCTGTGTCAGCCCTTTGGACATACAACGGTGGTAAGGAAATCTCACAACATGATGCATGAGCAAATGGCCCGCTGTGGAGAAGAAACACAAATCCAGTGTCCTAGGGCGGGAATGGGTAGTAGCCCGGCATCCAGCCAATGGTCATTACACTTGCGAATAAAAAAACTACTTTAAATATAATAAAAAGAGACAAACGCGAATAAAATAAAAATCTCAAAGGAGGGTCAAGATGCAAACCCTAAACCTCGATGGAGGTAAATATGGTGCAATACCATTGAGGTTCGCACCTTGAGTTTTTCCATACCCCTAGGGTACTTTATGGATCGTGAGTTAAGATGGATGTAGGGTAGTGTGCAGTAAATACCATCTCCATGAACGTGGATGACACGAGAAAAAAGTCTTCTGTGAGTGAATCCACGTGTTCTTGGGCAAACTGCGGGCGGTTGTCAGTCTTGAGAAGCTCCGCCAATAGTTCTGTCGACTTCATTTGTCTCTTACTCAACTCTGCAACTCTCTCTACAGCCCAAGATATCCTTCAATCAATCATTGCTACACCACAGGAACCTTTGAAACTTCTAGACTCGTCATTATATGTCTTGCGCAATGTTTGAAATCTGGATTTATGAAAAGGTCAAACAGGCCACTCCTAGTTTACCTGATTCTGAAGCTCCGCATGTTACCCTGCAACGTGAAGTCACAGTTGATCTTAATGCACAGCGAATTTGTGGGTCGGATCCCCAGTTGCACGCTGCATCACATGAAAGCTTAAATTAGTGTGAACTCATTTAGAGAAATGGTGCTCCCGTGACAAAGACGTGGATGCCGAAATACAGAAGTTCACTCACTTGAATTAGAGCAACTGTTATAGGTTATGAAATTCATGCGAGTAGCCGGTTTAATGAGTGCATGACAAACAAGAAGGGCCATTGGAGCAAAGCTTTCGCCTCAGCGCCTCCACAACAGTCGAACTTTTTGGTTAGAACCACAACACTCGAACTTCACTGCGTCGCCTTATCCTCGAATGGGTTGCGAAAAAGGAAATTGCCTCGTGTCAATGGGTCGTGTTAATAACCAGCGGTAGTTTACATACACGGACCAGGTTCAATTCTTAACCCGTTGGTGCTTGCAGCGTCTTTCCTCTACGTGGAAAACAGCGTGATTGAACCTAAACATTAAAATTTGTCTCTTAGATCTTTTGTTACATTGAAACTAGTGAGTTTCCGGGAGAATGTTAACCCATGGAATGGGCTATTCTCTCGACGATTTGCACCTGGGTCCCACCGAGTGCAGTCGAGAGCCTTCACGCCATTTGCTTGAAGTCTTTGTCTCCGATCGTCATCAGATCACAATAAAAACCCACATCACTGAATTGCAGGTCCCCCACGCCATCGAGGCTCTGACATAATCGGGAGTGGGCAGCAGGAAAGGATCCCCAAGTCAATGTGCATTAACTACATGGGGGATTTTGAACGTGGATACTCCCTGCATTGATTTCCTACTCTCCCTTGCCTCGCACCCAAACTTTGCACCCAGCTCAATCGATCCCCTGCAACTCCATCCGGCTGTCAGTGAAGTGGAAGACATAAGAGGAATCTCCAACAAATTAATTGGAATCCGATCTCGGTCAATCAGCTATCAAGCAGACTGCACGAGAGGAGGATTGTGTAGAGGATGCCTGCTCGTTTGTCGATTTGCATTTGATTCAGTCCTTAGAAGCTTGAAACCAATACATGCGGTTAGGCTCTCTGTGTAATTACGTCGGAGGAGTACACCAACGAGAAGCGTATGCTTCCACGTCGGCTAGATTCCTCGCTCATAGAGCGAATGGAATCCTGCCACGTGGATGATGCTTTCAGTGGAGAATTTATTAACGGAAACATAAATTTCCTGAACTAACGTTACCTGCAAATAGTCTAAAAATGCTTTATTACCAAGACGTGATTCTGTAAATTCTCGGCATGCCAGATCAGTTACTAAACAGAAGCTCCCCAATCACCTTCCGCCCTCCACCGCTACTCCACTTTGTTGCTCCACGCAGCGTCGCCACCCCAATTCCCCACTTCCCCTTCCTCCATCCCCGTTTTCCACTACCCCCGCGTCGCCAACTGCTGCTCCCCGTCGCTGCTGCTACTCCACATAGCCACCCCCTCCGGGCCGCCTGCCACCTCCTCGACCACGCGCCTCTTCCCTAGCACCTATGTCACCACCCTCTCACACGCCTCCCGCCCATTCCTGCCCAAAAAGTGTTGGTAGACGGACTGCTCCAGGCTTCACACACGCCTCTCGCCCACTCAATAGTTGCATATCGACGCTACAAGCGATGTCGTGAAACTGTCGAAAGTAGCCAAACCTGTCAAAGTGCAGCACCTGTGTCGAATTCAGAAGCCGTCGAGGTCATGTCAAACCCAGAACCTGTCAAGGTTGAGTTGTCGAAGTTGAGCTGCGACTGGTCGAAGAGGAACATGTCGAGTTTCAACTTCGACAATCCAACAAATTGACCAAGAAATTTGTTGACAAGATTGGCCCGTGACCTGCGTATTGGCGTTGAATCCTTGCAAATAGTTATTGATGTGTTGCAGTTTGATCGTGGAGAAATTATATTCCACAAGACTTTAATTCTGGCAATTCCCCGTCGACTTGAAGCCCTCGACCAAGCATTCACTGACTACGTTCTTTCGATTCCCCGTTGACTTGTTTTGCAAATGGAGTCGACCAGGGCTCGACTGATGATTCCGTGACTCTGTCAGGTGCCGACTGCAGTAAAAAGAAAGCCGATCACAGCCATAACCGCTAGACACGTCGACTGTGTATTTCCAGCCAGCTCACAAGTATTGCCAAAAGCTGTCGGTCAGAGATGCAGAAGAGTTGATTCAAGAGGCTCGGTTCCACCGAGGAGCTATGAACCTAGAAGAAAGTGAGAATATGTCCGGAAACCTGCAAGAATGAAGATCATAGACGCTTGATGAAGAACTATTCAATGGAAAACTGCTCACGTGCTCTATTCGTGGAGGATGTAGGATGAGTAACAAAGCATAAGCATTCACATGTGTGTATAATTCACTGTAAGTTATTGGTTTGTTGGGCGATTTTTTTAGTTTCCTTGTCTTCTCGTTATGGTTTTGGATTGGTGAGCAATGTTGTGTGGGATTCTCTGTGTTGGATTTTTGCTTCAGTAATGGTAAATCGAATCCAATGATTAATTGGTTGCTGAACAATATAATAAGCTCATTGCCCATAGCTTTCGTCGACCCATCGACTAGATTGTTCTACTTCATGGACGAGTCGCTTGAAGATGCAAAGCGAGTTATTAATGGACATTGCAGTAAATATTCACCATTGACCAACCAACGCTGCGTACGGTCGCTGGTGTTAGCCCGTCTGTTCAGTTTTGAAGTTTTAAAATAAGTAAATCGACCATCAAAGAAAAAGAAAAAGAAAAAAAGACCAACGCTGACAAGGAATCGACCAACAGATGCGTCCTTACCAGGGATCTTCTATTGGTCGCAATTGCACTCCATCGACTTACTTTATTTATGTCTTGAACGTTTATTGACTACTTGGCCATCAACCAATGTATTTGGAGATTTTAAATGCAATCGACTGAATGCTTATGCTTTATTGGGTCTTCCTTGTAATGTAAAAGGTCGATTGATTCGACAACTCAACCCCAACAGGTTCTGGGTTCAACATGACCTCTATGGCTTATGAACTTTCTTGACCCAACTTCCAATAGATGGTCGCATATTGTTTCTTCTATTGTGCAACCTTGCTGCAATATGTTTTGATATCCATGGTGAAGAGCCGTCGATGGAGAGTTATGCCCTCAGCTACGACCTCATTCAACTAAGTGTGGAGCTGCACTAAATCATGGGCTCTCTCATTCGTGACTCCATTATATGTTGGAAGACACCTCCTATAATCTACACTTGTGCATTATTTGAAGGAGCATCATAATAGATTCAATTCTCCTCTCTATTCGACCCATTCTATTTGAGTTCTTCTCCTCCTCCCATCCGGTGAACTGTTGGAAGATATTGCATGATAAAGTAATCTACATGGAGTTGTCGTTGATACGTTGAGCATGGTGTTTCAAGTTTCAACTGAAGCGTGGACCAACATGGAAGCTACTACTTGATAGCACGACAATCCAACAAACTTGACGGGTTCCTCTTCGACCAGCGGCTCGACTTCAACAACTCAACCCTGACAGGTTCTGCATTCGACATGACCTTGAAGGCTTTGAACTTTCTCGACCCAATCAGCAACATAATATTGTTTTGACTTTTCTTTTAAAATGAGGAAAAAACATTTCAATTCCATACATCTACTCTACAAAATTATATTTAATATAATTTTTTTAATATTTTAGTATGTTAATTTATAAAATCCTTCATATACTATATAAAATACATATAAATATGTGATAATTCAATTTGTATTTATATAAGTACAGTATAATAATTATAATTTGCATGAAACAAGAAGTTATTATAGTAATTGTTTATAGCATATGACATAGATAACAACCATATGTTAGTGAATGTCTACAATATATAACACTAAAACCTTTAATGATGACCATTTCAAAACGAGAACACGCAATATATTATTATATGCTTACTATACAAATAGCTGCCACAAGTAATAAAATGCTAATAAGGCAAAGGCACATTAATATTTCTAATGATGATAATCTCAAAATAAGGTATGATCAACGTCTTAATCTACACTTCTTTTTGCATAGCATTTTTTTCTTTGTTAATTTGGTCTAGTCATAATGGTTGTAGGATGAGTGTTATCCAATATAAAATATATAGAAGGTTACAAGATTGAGTCGTCCTTTAAGTTCAATTTGACAACCCCACACATCCAAACTCTCAAACAAAGAAATTCTAACTTATCATAAATATTGTAAACCTACCTATTATCAAAGCTTTTACAAAATAGAAAGTTTCTAATATATGTTTACCTTGTGTACAACATGATCAAATAAATAATGAGAATAATTGTTTTCATTAATTAAAAAAACATGACAATATATTTGGAAAAACATGACAATATATTTGGAAAAACATGAGATATGAATGAATTTACAATTTTAAAATCTCATTTTATGGTGTATCTCTTGTAGCTAAACTTTGTGAGAATCTCTCTAGATTCCTTATAAACTAATATGAGAAATAAATATTGAGGATATGCATTTGTGCGATGGGGGATTGAAGGTGTGTATTCGATATAACAAATGCACACCTGCAACCCTAGAGCAGTGGATGGAGAAAGTATGTAAGGGTGACAAATAAACACCTTCACTTCCTTACAAATGTGTAGTGAGGGTCACAAGAGTGTGAAAGTGTGTGTTTGTTGCACACTTTCACCCTTGAAAGCGTGGGTGATGAGGGGCACCTTCACTTCCAATGGTGAAAGTGTGCAACAAACACACACCTACAAGTGGCGAGGGTGATGGTGAGGGATCGAAGGTGTGCAACTAACACACCTGCACACCCTCCCCCTCCACTCTCGTGGGGGTGAAGGTGTGCAACAAATGCACCCGTGCACACCCTCAACACCCACCCTCCAACAAATGCATGGTAAATGTGTGTTTGTTGCATGCCTTCACCCTCACGAGTCTAAGTAGTGAGGGTGTGTTTGCTACACACCTTCACCCATTAGGAGGATGGGTTGAAGGTGTGAAATTGTTCCCTTACCCACCTTCACTCCCTAAGGGTGGAGGTGTGCAGCTAACTCACACATGCACACCTTCATCTCCCATGTTTGTTTATAAAGGCACACTTTTATCTCCCACATTTTTTCATAAATGCACATCTTCACCCCCCACCACATAGTTACCCATCCTCCTAGGAATATGCACAAATGTGCACTCTTACCTCCCTACAACCCACCCTCCTAAGGGTGATGCACAAATGCACACACTCTTCACCCACCCTCTTGGGGGATAACACATAAATGCATACCCTCACCACAACTACCCACTCTCTTGTGGGGTAGCACATAGATGCATACCCTCACCGCAACTACCCACCCTTGAGGGGGCGATGCACAAATGGCTCTCTCGCCACCCATTCTCTTGGGGAGTGACACAAAAATGCACATCCTTGGTCCCCACCACCCATCCTCCTAGGAGGTGAAGTTGTGTAATTTTTAGTTAAGAGGCACATTCAACAATGCATGTGAAGGAGAAGTGTAATTTAACAAACGTTCGTAACACTAATACAACACACTAACCAATTAAAAGATTAAATATAAAAAATAATAAAAATGCAAGTTAAATTGATTATATAGATAAATATGTCTATATCCATCTTACCACAAATCTATTCGATATGACAAAAAAAAACTATTTATTTACAAACATTTTCTCAAGTCAAGAAAAATGAGCGTGGTCGACTGGTAAGAGAGACGAGTATGGTCGGTTGGAAAGAGCACTTGAATGTGAAAGCAAATCCTGTAGACAGTCGACTTCGCGACTGGAGCATCTGAGGGGTCCGGTCGAGAATGGACAATGAGTGTTGGTTGTGGATTCATTGTCAGCCAGAACCAACTATCTAACAATGCCAAACTTCGACTGGTGGATGGGTGAGACTCCGATAGAGGCAGTCGATTCAGACCTCGACCAAGATAGTCAAGCCCGACTCCAAATTTGTGTCACTAAATAATGTAACCGTCGATGATAGATGCATTTGATTATTGAATATTGTTGCACATCGATGATCGTTTTTCTTCTCATGCTGCAAAGTCTGGTCGACAAGATGGTATATTTAACAAACCGATGCGAGTTATAGAGTGCTAAATGCATGATGTTTCATAATATTTGACATGGTTAATATCATAAACTTGTTGAGTCGATGGTGAATTGTGGTGGACCCCCTCTTGGTCAAGCCAACGTTATTTCTAAAAAGTGGTCGACCGTCATGTAAAGTTATATTATGGTCGATTCTTCATATGGTTGAAAATTTAAAAAAAATTGTCAATTGATGTTCTTAGTCGAAGTTCAACATATACAAGTTGTAATGCTTTTTGGTCGAAGTTGATATGTAGGGTTGGGTATGTACAAAAGTGGTCGATATGCCATATCTTGGTCAGTCCCTTATATACTTAATTTTTTTTTAAATGACTTTCATTTTATTTATTTTTTATCTATTGCTTCCCCAAGTATGAGAATCCAAAGTTGATATTTGAGCATAAGATATCTTGAGATTTGTTTTTCAGTATAAAAATAATAATTTTATTTTTTATTTGCTATCATAAGAAAACAAAAATAAACATATCAATATTCTTGCAAGGTTTATGGGCATTTAAATATAATATATTTTTAATTTATTAGGGATTGAGAGAATTAACTCGTGGGCTTGGATTTGGGAGGAGGTGCATGGAGACCTTTGGACACACATAGTATGATGGGAACTCATTCACATTTATAAATGGAAAGAGTCTCTCAATGCAATGCATGCAGTATTGAGTTTTGCACACCAGATATAACAACCACAATTAAATGGACAGAGATCCAATGGCTATAGTAGCCTCGACTTCCAGAGACCATATATTGGGCCATGAAACACTGAATTGGGCAAATAAGAGCTTGTTGGAAATCTCTTGGGATTAAGGATTACATGAAAGAATCTTTTTGAGGAAGAAAATTACACGTAATGTGAAATTTTGGCAGGAAGGAACACATTGTTGCACATTATATTTCATAAGCATTAAGAAAAGGTATATGATGATGCATAAAGTCCAACTTGTTGTAACACAAATGATGGTTGGGTGTATTAAGCCATGTTTTGTGGAACAAGGAGGCTTTGTCCTAATACTGAAACCATCCCACAACCACTTGGACTAGATCCAATTGGCAAACTTCTCTATCAATTTAATGCCCTTTAAAATCATAAAAGAAGAAAAATATATATTTCATATTAAAATCTAAGATAACTTGACAGTCCATACATAGATATAGTCCTCCGAATCATAACCAGAAAAAACTACCTCCAGATCACCAAAAAACCAACCACACCAAAAAAGGACAACAATCCAAATACATAAGGCATAACAACCCAAAATCTACTAGCATGTCCAAACACATAAAGATAGTACCCTCAAAAAAAGAAATGCAATCTTCAAATCCTAAAGAAGAGCTATGATGTTCAATGAAGAAAATATTTCCTTCTTCAAGAGTCAATGCTTGTTTTGACAAATCATCAGCTTCCATATTAAATTCCCTATAAACATGTTGAAACTCCACTGAAGAATTTTTTGATATAAGACATTTAATTATTTTTTTGTTTCCCTTCAAGTGAAGCCACCTGAAGATTACAATTATTGGAAATCCACTTTATGATAACTTTTGAGTCACCTGCCACCTGTAATTGTTGTATTTATTATCTTCGAGCAAAGTATAATAAACACCACAAAGCAAGTAGTTCACCTCTCGTATTTGTGCCTCTTCCACAATTCATTTTTAATTTTAAAACAATAAAATCATTAAGTTTTTATATAGCTCCTACACCACATCTCATCCCTTGGTCCTATGAAGCACCATCAAAATAACCAATATGCAAATTATCAATAAAACAAGGAGGATGAGGAATCCTACCCCCACTCTGTTTATTTCTCCATTGAATTCCCCATATCCACTTGAAGCCTGTGCAAACCCTTGAAACAAATTTGGGTTTTCCTTCAAATAAGATAGAATTTTCGTGTTTCCACAACTCCAACATACATAAAAAGGTAACTCTTTCCATAATTTCCTCTGACCCTTAATAATAACAACTTTCATTTAGCAGCCTACACCTACTTTATTGATTTAAATAAATAGAAAACTTATTTCACTATTTAATTAAACAAGTGGAATTAGCATCGAAGTTACTTAATATTTACTTAATATTTGCCTTTTAAAAAAAGTTTGGTAAAAAAAATTAAAAATTTAGTATATACATTGTTTTTTTAGTTTATTTGTTTCAAATAGTTTCATGTTAGAAATGAATTATAAAGTAAAAAGGATATAGGATTTTCATGTTTTTTTAGAGGATTACAAATGATTTTACTAAAAAAACATCCAAATTAATATATAAAATCATTAAAAATATATTTGTAGTAATTGTTACATGAAAACATTTAATATTTTACTATTATGTAATTGACAAATTAAAAAATATTAACAATAATTGAATATATATTTGTAATAATTCTTTTATAATTTAAAATAAATTAATAAAAAATTATTATGTGTGTGACATAATACATCCATTTTAATGCTATTAGTTTAGATGTATCCATTTAATTTTCCAATTTGCAAAGTTGAACTTTGGTAAAACACTTGCATTTTTACCTCAAAATTTGGAGTAGATAATTCAATCGACATTTGTCCCTCTTGCGTCAACCCATCATCGATTGCAACGTACACCAGGATTAATTGTTGTTTGGCCAAACCTGTGCACCAAGGCAACTGAGGCTTTTCTTTCACGAGCACACACGATCGGACAAAAGCGAGCTTCACCCACAAGGCATACCTGGATCTAGGTGAGCATTATGAGGCTATATTTTTGAGTTAAATGCATTGAAGGGGTGATCACAGTTGACTCAAATTAATGTTGGAGCTATTTTCAAAGGCTGTATATTTATTATGATTGAATGATCATCCATGAGTTCGTCAAAGATCAACATTAAATATTTGTAATACAAACTTTGCGTGGAGGCTGTATTTTTGAGTTAAAGGCATTGAAGGGATGATCACAGTTGACTCAAATTACTGTTGGAGCTATTTTCAAAGGTTGTAGATTTATTATGGTTGAATGGTGGTCCATGAGTTTGTCAAATATCAACATTAAATATTTGTAAAACCAACTTTGTGGTAATGGTATTGATCATTTTTTACACAGTCAAGAATAATCAATCCATTTATCTTCTATTTAAATAGAGGATGAAGAAGAGAAAGGGGTTGTATTCTTGTAGATTGGATCCCTAGGCTTAGAGTGCTTCGATCTTGGGAGATTAGGGGATTATTTGATGTCATAGTGCCTTCCATCTACTTTCTACTCTGTAGATTGGGCTAGTATATCAATGTTGCAACCAGAGGTCTTTTGTGTATTGGCTTGACTTTATCTTTTGTGTGGATTTTGGTTGTTCACCAGGAGTTTGATTTGGTGGAATTTAGTAGTGTGGCTCCTACTGCCCCTTGCTATATTGTGCAAGACATGATGTATTTGTGATCATTGTCATAAGACTATTATGTTATGAAGCTTTGAATAATAATATTGTTGGTTATAACTTATGTCTAATTACATGGTTCATGATATGTTTGTGGTTGTGCATAAAACTTCATTGGATTAAATTACTTCCATCCAATATTGATATAAAGTCTGATTGAGTTTAATTAGTAGGGCTTATTTTTTGCAATCTCTTGCTAAGCTTTTAATCATTTCACCTTCAGACTCTGTCTTCACATGGGACTCCATAACTCAAGAGAAAAAGGACCAATCTGGTTGGATCCTATTATCATGCAACTTGTAGTTGCCCCTTTGAGATGAATCCTATTCTGGATGGTAGAGAAGCTAGGGAAATAAAGAGGTGACCTAAGATTCTCCCCGGAATGGATCAGTTGTCACACCAGTCAAGATTCTCTTCGCTTTATGCCACTTAGGATCAAGTGACAAAGGGGGAGACCCAAATCTAACCTAGAAGGAAAGACCTAAAGGTAGGACACCAGATCAAACTACAGCTATAGAATATGTAAGGTGTATAACTGATGAAACCCTAGACCAATGAGGGATATCCACCGATGAACGATTTTGGATTGTAAGGCTTTAAGGAATGAAAATATAACCCAAATATATTATTTTGATGGCTGCATAATGATGCACAAGATCTAGGATGAAGGTGTTAGGTGAAAAATGACTAAGTCACTACTCTGGGGGGATTTGAATGGGAAAACTTAAAGATGCCCAATATAATGATTTAGACGAAGATAGAGATTTCCTAACACCTCAGATTACTTGTTTGATGAGAGATATGAGAGTGTCTAAGTCCACAAGCAAAAAAAAAAGCCTTAGAACAGGAAAATGATCAAAACCCTAGGAGGGCGAATTGCTTAAAGATAAGTGCCTTCTCTATAGGGCAGATGGAGTCCCCAATGATCATGCATCAGCGGCTTCCTCATGTCCCAAAGAGCTTATGAAACTTGGACAAGTTTACAAAGTTTCCAAATAGGCTTTAAGAAAACAATGCCTCTCACAAATAAGTGGCTACTGTTTATCGAACAATCTACCAAGAGTGGACTCAAGGCGTGATCTCCCTAACTTAATGCAAGACTAGAAAAAACAAGACAGAATATAAGATAACTTTCCTAGATCTAATTAGAGATTAAGTAATTAGATGCCTTACCTTTCAGATCGCGGATCCTTTCTCCTTGATGTTGTTCCAAGCTTTATGGTCTTCAGATCTTAGCTGCAAAACCTGTCAAGATAATATAAAACAACACAAGTAGTAAAATGCATCTAAACAATAACATATCTAAGTAAGCAGTTAAGCAGGCAAACTACACAAACATCATCAATGCAACAACATTTGGTGGAAAGCATTTATATTACTATATAAAAAGGGAAAGTACATAGAAGGAAGTGATTACAACCAAGACTTAACGTAGCAATCCTTCTCCAATCAAGCCAATGCCAAAGCCTCCAAAGGGATAATGGATCTCCCAAGAGATGAATAGAGAGCTCCTAAGCTAATTTCACCAGCATGTAAGTACTATAGACTTCCTCCCTTTGGAATGGGAATGAGCTTCACTTATATAGGGATAAGAGGATAGGGTGGGTTGAGATATGGTAGGAGAGGGTTAAGGGATCCCACCAAAGGGCAAGGGAACCAAATGCCAGCTCTCCTATAGGCTAGGGATAGGGATCCACATCATCCACCTTCGAGAATGGGCTAGAAGATGCTCTTTTATCCAATTAACTGACATCGTCGCAGCCTGCAATAGGACAACCTGCGACGTCGCAGGTTGCATTAAGATGACCTGCGACGACCTCACTAAACCCAACAGGAGTAGGTTAGTATCTCTTCCAAGTTGATGACTCAGTCAAAGGAACTTCAGGGATGTTTACATTGACTGTCATGACGGCAAGATTTAGGTGTAACAGAATGCCCCCCAAAGCATGAAGCTGTTGAAACTTGACAGGTGAAATGCTTTGACAAAAGGAATGGCAATGGCTCATTGGATAGGACATGTTGTTGCAGTACAACTGACTCTGAGAACATAGTCTCGTATGAGTCACAACATGGTTGCCGACCAATACAATGCAGATCCATGGTAGTAAAGAATCGATTGAACACAATCATGGCTACTAGACATAATCGTAGATCCATGATGAGATGATAACACAACCACCGCCAATACAAATGTGGATCCATGTGATATGACTCAAAACAATCTCCATCGCAGCCTGGGTAAAACATGACTCCCCATGGTCTTCAAGTCGAACCCGCAATTATATGAATCTATCCATGTGATTACAAATGTCTTGATGTCGAACATGGTAGAAACCACTTGATTACCGGTCATTGATGTATACCGTTAACAAGTGCGAGGGAAATCACCATTGATGTCAATGATCCCCAAAGCATCATATTACATATCACCAAGCGTGAATAAATGAGTTGAATTAAGCTGTTCACGAGTTAAAGTCGAACACATGACGAAATATTTCGATCAAGAGTCAATGATGTAAACTCATGTCGAAAGCGAGGTAACCTGCCATTGAGGCATGCAGGCCCAAGGTACTTGGTTGGTTTCTAGATTCAATCCTCGGATGATGTGTTGAAGTCGACAAGGATGAATCCGTCGAAGGAAATTTGTTCTCCCCAAACTTGGCAAATGACAATGGTAACTATTTTTGTTCATTTTTTAGGTTTTTGGGTTGATTTATGAGGGGATTTTGTGCCCTCGGGTCGTCGTAGGTATCCTTTACGGGAACTGCGACGAACCCGGGTCGTCGCAAAACCCGTAAGGGTGTGTTGCGACGATGTCGCCCTGTCAGCAATGACGGGGTGCGACGGCGGAAACATCCAAGTTCAACTCAAAACCTAGCCCACAAGAAAAGTGTTCAATGGTTTGGATGAGTTCTAATAGTGTTTAAATGCTTCCTTTGACAGGTTTACGGTCGTCACCATGGTTCTTGAATGGCGTGAACGTGAACATGAAGTAGAAGATATACAAGCGACAAATGATCCATTGTGTGTGGATGCATTGAGAAACTGTGGACTGCTGAAGTACTTCCAGGTTCAGGGCATGAGGGCCCAAGTCCCATTACTAGAGCATATGATTCGGAGTTGGGATCCAGCGCAGCAGTATTTCATGATTTGGGAACACGTGCTGAATATAGATGTTGAAGACATATATTTCTTGACAGGACTATCTCGGAGGGGGGATAATGTGTCTCTCACCGGATCACGAGGGGGTGACTGGACGGTGGATGATTTGATTGCTCAGCATTGTACTCCAGATACCATTTCCAGTAGTGGGAAAATTCCCATGAGGGGGGTTGGAGAACGTCCATTGCGCGTCATACTCTTCACTATAGCGAGGGTAGCAAGGAGCCAAGCGGCTCACCTGGCTACCAAGTCCCAAATGTTATATGTAGAGGAATGTATGTCCCTGAAGGTGTTTAATTGGTGTGAGGGACTCCTCACCAACCTTCGAGCTCAGCTGACCAAGTGTCAACATGGTGAACTCAAGCAGTTCGGTCACGGATCAGTAGTGATCTCTTTCTTGCTCGAGCGGGTCCCTCTCTTATGCCCATAGGTGACCTTGGATGATAGAGATCCCAAGGATCCTCATATGGTTCGATGGATGGATGTGATGGCCCGCCATGGCAGTGGGGGTCTGATCATCAGATATGGTTCCAGATTCTTCACTTGGATGGAAGGCCAGCTGCTCATGATCGAGGACTATCCATACGGTGGTACGGACTTCAAGGAGAATCTAGACCTGGTGTTGCCTAAGGGAGCAGAGTGGGGAGATATCGGTAAGAACAATGACCATTGTATTTTTCCATTTTGTGTATTTTTTAGTATTACTTCGAATGGGTTCCTTCTGAGGGATAGAGTCATACGAATGAGAATGAGTGCTCAAGTTGACGGTCTCACTACGCATCATGAGAACATGTGCGGTGGAGGATGCTTCTCCTTGGGAAGGAGAGGTGTGTGCAATTAGTTGTTGGTTTTGAGTGGGGAAGGGATCGTTGAGAACTACAGTAGTAGAGTTTCCCTTGAGAAACCTTTGAACTTCGTCTCGGTGGGGACATTCTTTTGAGAAATGGTCTCCACCGCACAACAAATAAGGATACTTTAACTTCCTCTTTTGTTTGGTGTCTTCCTGAGTAGGCTTGGGCTCCTGTTGGTTAGAAGATTTCTTAGGTTTCCCCTTGTTCTTCTTCTTACCACCGGACTTCTGAGATGAAGTTGATTGCATAGAATTCACCTCTTCGGTGGAGGCAGGAGTGGTGGACTTGGTAGTGTTGTTTCCAGCCTGTGGTGGTGACGGGGAAGAACCTTGGGGGTTCGACGAGCCACCAGTTTGAGTAGAAGGCTGGGAGGTAAGGGAACCAATGATGCCATCAACCTGTGGCCCTTGGGTGGTTTCGCGGGATCATACATAGGGTAGGGTGCATTAGGAACAATTTCATATAATGTGTCGGATTGAGCATAGACCAAGTCTAAGTAATGGGCACGGGCGATAGCCTGTTCCTCAATGACAGCCCCTCCCATAGCTACATCTTGAGCTATGACGGGTAGAATTGACTTTGTGAACCAGTCAGCTAAGAGTTGGTTTGGAATATGAGCCTTAATAAGACGTCGTCTTCGCCGCTTCATGAATATGAGTGGCAGTGTTTTGGCGAAGGGAGGTCAATAAGTCCGTACCAATCTCATAGCGAATGGGCAACTGGAAGTGGGTCAAAAATGACATAGCAAGAGATCGAAAATATGGAAAAGAGTTGGGTGGTAGTTCAATGTACCACTTGGCAGCTGGGCCGGTGAGAGTCCGTTGAAATAACCTAAGACGGATCGAGTCATCCATCAAGGAGTTGGATGAACACCATAAATGGTATGTCATCACATGGTTTTTAGGATCCTCACCGGGCTTGCCATCAAATTTGGGGATATCTGATGGTAACTTAACTGGAATGGGTGGCCAGCTATGCCCATGGAAGATGGGATCATTCACCAGACGAGACAAGTCGGGTAAGTCCAAAGTAGCAAAAAATGGCAGCTGTTGGTTTAGTTGGGGGTACTGATAGTACTGACAAGGCATGTATGGACCAGTAGGACCTTGAATCGATTGGTTGTAGGGTGTTCCCAGAGGGAACTGACCGTAAGGGGGTATGCTGCCTGGACTATAAGTAGGTCCACCACCATAGTAGGGTGGTCCATTACCATAATAAGGTGGTCCGTTACCATAAGGTGGGGGCCCACCTCCACCGCCGGGAGGGGGTGGGCCACCTCCAAATGGTGGGGGTCTGCTACTACCACTGGGATAGGATGAACCTCCACCACCTCCGCTGCGAGGAGGTGGTGGTCCGCCACTACCACCGGGATAGGATGGACCTCCATCGCCTCCACTGGGAGGAGGTGGTGGTCCTCCGCCACCGCCGCCGAAAGGGTAAGGGCCTCCTCTGCCACCTCCGCCAAAGTAGGGTGGTCCTCCACCACTGCCACCAGGATGGGATGGTCCTCCACCACCACCGCCAGGATGGGATGGTCCTCCACCATAGGGTGGGGGTCCTCCATCACCAGGGGGGGTGGCCCTCCGCCCCCACCTCCACCACCAGGGGGGTGGGCCGTAGTTGCCAGAATGAGGTGGTCCACCTCCTCCGGAATTGTGTGTGGGCCCACCGCCTCCGATGGGAGGTGGGGGTGGACCAAACAGGGGTGGTGGGACTTGAGGGACTGTAGGTGGGTGTCCATGTTGTAAAACATTTTGCTGCCCCCATAGAGTGTATGGATTTCTGGGATAAGGTATCCCGTAGAGTGCATTTCCGGGATTGAGTTGTCCCGACACAGGGTTAAGATAACCTAGATACGCTTGAATCCATTGTGGTTGAATTACATTGGATGGTCCCCCAACATGGGATAATCCCGTGGTGGAAGGTTTGACAGGTAAGGAATTTCCAACGGAAGGTCTGATGGGGACTCCTCCTCCAGTATTATGGTTAAGAGATGGGAGTTCCCCCCCAGCAACAACTTGTTGACCACTAATCAAAGGTTGACCCAACGTGGGCGTTTGATTACCTACTACAGTGTTAACATTACCCGCAAGAAATGTAGGGGGTAAAGAGTATCCTCCCCGCGAGTTTTAGGGTGGGGGAGGAATGGGTAATGTAACCGTGGTAGTAACAGGTGTGTTGGATTGTTGTCCTTCAACAGGTTGAGTCGTCTGAGGTATAGAACTGGTCTCCTGTCTAAGGGGTGAATGTGCAGGAAGTGATGGTTGACCAGATTCAGAAGTGGTCACGTGTTGTGTGGATGATTCCGGTGATTCAAAATATAAATAACGAATTGGGAGTGGTTGATAAGGAGGTAACGTCGGGTCTTCAACCCTTCGTGAAAAACTTTGTCTTCGAAATTCATCACCCATGGCACATAATCGATCCAAGCGATCACGAATGGGTCCGAAAAGCTCGTCAACAGTATCCCAACTGGGTGGGGATGCAATGGAAAAATGAGCCACTGGGTGTCCTAGAGATGATGTCCAATAAGCTGCAGCTGGACCAACAACTGCTACAGGGTCGTCCTGGGCTGGATTTAACCATTCCACCGATCTAGGTTCTCCTGGTAAAATAGAAGGTAGGTCTTGTGAAGTGGAAGTTTGCACCTCTTCACCCTGGGGGGGGTTGGAGGCAAGTGAATTCGGAGGAAACATATGTGCTCAAATATTCAAAGCAGGGTTTTTTACTTCAAGTGACATGGTCGTGGCTTGTGGGTCCATTCTTACCCTCGAAATTACCTCCTGGTTAAGGGGATATTCAGGCGGTAAGTTCTGAATCCTACGGGACCTGCTCCAAGGAAAGTCAACCAGAGTGACTGAAACAAAAGTTTCTCCTAGGGCAAGCTAAACAAAATAAAAGCAGTCAAGAAAAATACTACACAAACTAAGGCCGCAAGCAAACTTATGTGACAGGTGTGGATTCGAAAGTCTAGAACCTTACAGGATTGTCAAGGCTTTGCAAATTGCTATATACCGCAGGGTACAATAGTAAAATGCGACAAGGAGGATTGGGACCATACCCTTGCCTGAATACCCGACTACCTGGACAGTACATGCGTAGTAATCTCCTCGAGTGTTGTTCTCGGTGTACTGCTCTGCCAAGACGGCCAAATGGATAGCTCAGTTGGTTTCAGGAATCCTAATGGTGTCTCCCGATATACGCAAGGTACGTGGGAGCTCAAATCCGTAGTAGTGCTGTCTAATGCACAACCGTATGGCATGAGACCTTCCTATATACTACCGAGTACGTGAAACACCTTTCTATATACGCCAAGTACTTGAAACACCTTTCGATATACTCCAAACACGTGAAGTACTTGGTGGGTACGTGAAAGAGCTTCGATATACCTGGTTGGTATGTGAAAGAGCTTCGATATACCGGTTGGTACATGGAAGACTACAATACCCCCGGAATACAGTGCTAGCAAGTAACGACAGTTGCCACATTTTATGACGCCAGAACACGTCTCTAACTTAACACACAAGTTACTGAAAATTTTACCCTAGTTCTACTGTTAATTTTATTTGGACGGTTAGGTGAATGCATGGGTGAGTACATAAACGTAAACATAATGCAATCCCTAACTACATGCAAAAAATACACTTTTCTTTTGATGAACTCTATATATGGGAAGGAGAAATCTTTTTCCAAGTGGTTTTACCAAAGCAACACATTGCAAAACAATCCCAAATCTATCAAATTTGATGACAAAAATACTCTTTTCGTTTTTCTGTTTTTCCAAGCAAAACACAAAAAATCAACAAGCATTACAACCAAATCTAAACATTTTCTTTTTGTCTTTTTCGAATAAAAAACTAAGAGATGAAAAGAGAGAAATTTCCTATCTATAGCAATCTAACTTTTCAATTTCACTATAATGGCTTAAAAGCACAAAAACCAAGAATGCATACAATTTCCTCAAGCATGGAACCACTTTTGTAAAACTTGATCTCACTCGAATTTTTCAAGAAATTGAATGATTCATAATTCCTAAAAAGTACAAATTATTAATGTTTCTCTCAAACTTTTGCAAAAGACTAATGAATGATGAGTTCCAATGCATGAACCAATTTCTGCCACAATTTTCAAATGCACATGAAAACAGTAAAAATGATGCACCTTTAATTTTCCATTGATATGCCAAGATTACAACTTGATAACAATGATATTTTTAAGCATGAAAAACTGAAAATAAATTTGATTTGCAACACTCTAAACACTCAGGAAATCTCAAGAAAATGACAAGCACTCATATGGACCGAAAACACTTCGAAACACTCAATCAAACAACTAAACGCAAACAAAGCTAAATGACAAGTGCAAAAAGAAGTTTGGGGTCAGATCCAATGCAAAGATTAGATTAGGTGAGGAGAGGAGGGAAAACAAGGTTAAGTGGATGAAGGTGGGGGAAACCAAAGTGTCCACCACTACCAAACTTAAGCTTGTTAAAATGGGACCCAATACAAATCCACACGGAATCCAAACACTTTCAACACACAAATCAAAAAAAGGTCTCTGGCTAGATCTTGCAGCACAGAGGGGGTCTACACACCAAATCAAAACTCAAAACAAAAAATGGAGGGGGGATGCCCTTACATCAAAATTAACAGATCAACGCAGTCTGTTTTCAGACACAGAGCGACCGTTGCAGGTCACCAGTGCGAGGATTGCGACGTTGTGGCAGGATACTAGTGGGAGAATTGCGACGACAGCTCAGTAGACAAAGAAACAAAGTGCAAAAATGACAGGTTGTCGCTCTGTTTCTACTGCCAAGGTGTGACGAGCGAGATCCAAATGTAAGGATCAACAGATCTCCAAGAAATGAGCAATGAAAGGGTTTAAAGATTGTGAGTACAGACTCATAGGAAGACAACAAACTCTTCAAAATAAAGATCTGATGGTGAAAAAAGGATTAGGAGGCAAATGAGATGGCTTGCAAAAGAAATCAAATGAAAATGACATTCAAATTGAAAACTAAAAACAATGTTCTTCCCCAGTATGGTCGCCAAATTTGTTTATCGGACAATCTACCAAGAGTGGACTCAAGGTGTGATCTCCCTAGCTTAATACAAGACTAGAACAAATAAATAAAATATAAGATAACTCTCCTAGATCTAATTAGATATTAAGTTACTAGATACCTTACCTTTTAGATCGCGGATCCTTTCTCCTTGATGTTGTTCCAAGCTTTATGGTCTTCAGATCTTAGCTGCAAAACCTGTCAAGATAATATAAAACAACACAAGTAGTAAAATGCATCTAAACAATAACAGATCTAAGTAAGCAGTTATGCGGGCAAACTACACAAACATCATCAATGCAACAACATTTGGTGGAAAGCATTTATATTACTATATAAAAAGGGAAAGTACATAGAAGGAAGTGATTACAACCAAGACTTAACGTAGAAATCCTTCTCCAATCAAGCCAATGCCAAAGCCTCCAAAGGGACAATGGATCTCCCAAGAGATGAATAGAGAGCTCCTAAGCTAATTTCACCAGCATGTAAGTACTATAGACTTCCTCCCTTTGGAATGGGAATGAGCTTCACTTATATAGGACTAAGAGGATAGGGTAGGTTGAGATATGGTAGGAGAGGGTTAAGCGATCCCACCAAAGGGCTAGGGATAGGGATCCACATCAGCCACCTTCGAGAATGGGCTCGAAGATGCTCTTTTATCCAATTAACTGACATCGTCGCAGGCTGCAATAGGACAACCTGCGACGTCGCAGGTTGCATTAAGATGACCTGCGATGACCTCACTAAACCCAACAGGAATAGGTTAGTATCTCTTCCAAGTTGATGACTTAGTCAAAGGAACCTCAGGGATGTTTACAATGACTATCATGATGGCAAGATTTAGGTGCAATAGCTACAAAGGCCGTTATAACATGGAAACATTCATCTTCAATTCACAATAAATGTGCACGAGTGGTAGACTCTATGGTCTCAAAACCACTACAACATGTGTGCACATGGATAAGTCAAAATTTCAAATACAAGCACTTGGTGGAAGATGCTATAGTCAAGTGCACATGAAAATTCCCAAAAATTTATCTTTCTTACAATGCCATAATCCATGCATAAGTGGTGGAATCTATGGTCTCACTCTACCATATAAATGCAAATACTTATTTCCCTTGGTTACCATTAATACTTATATGGAAACCATTACAAATATATATATGTGTGTGTGTGTGTGTGTGTGTGTGTGTGTGTGGCATCCTTTAAAAGTGCCAGGCTTCAATAGTTTTATATATCAAGAAAACTATAATGGAGAGCCCATTAAGTAAAGCACTATAATATAATGGGTTACCAATAGTTTAGAACTATAAAATACCCATCTAAAAGGAATTAAAAAGGGACACATGATTTCAAAGCATATCAATACTTTATCCAAGTTGTTGACCCATCTCCATGGTGCGCTTGGACCCTTGATGCTCAGCCTTTATTATTCAATCCACATGGATTTTCCTTGGTGTCAAATGCTTCGGCTTTGCAAGTGACTTGTTTGTGACTTCGCCTCAAATGAATTTGCTTGTTGTACCTGTGTCTTACATTGTGACTTGTCTTCCCTATTGAGTTGGCTCTTAGTAAGCGTGCTTATATAGCACCATGGTGGTTCTAACCACCCCCACTTCATGGAAACAAGCATAACCATGGCCTAAATAAGTCCATTGAAAACCACCACCATGGTATATTGTTCCAACATCCATCAAACTTTGGCATACTCGGTAAGAAACAACCAAATGGTGCTAAGTGTGGCCAACCGTGAAAATCGCCATCAAATATAACATATGGTCTATAACCATGGGATCAACGCCATTGGAAGTGTTGTTTCAACGTCCACTAAATGTGGCCAACCGCCAAAGTCATTTTAATGTGCATGATTCAAATGGCGAATATTTGTTTTATCTAGCGCCAAAGATAGTGCTTCCACCAAGACCGAGCCCCAAACATGTCCAACACCATAACCAATTTCCTTGCCAAGTCATATAGTGGATATATCATCCTAGCTGCTCCAAAACCATATGGCACGGTTTAGGGTCGAGGGCTAAGCCCTTGGCCCCTTTTAACCACCAAATGCAACTCCAACAAACTTCAAATAAAAGTTTTGCCATATAATGGTAAGAACGAAACCGTAGGCGGGCCAAAAAGGGTGTAGCTTGTGAACAATAGGTTGTGGGTTCAATTCCTGCGACTTCCAATTTATCCTTCGTAAGGAGAACCTATTAAATCCCAATCGGATTGCCATGTGGCCTCGTTGGATTAGTCAACATGTGAGTGATGTCATATGCCAACTCAGCTGTAAGATTTTCCATCTCAACAAACTATATGCCACGTGTCATCTTGAGGTACTTCCACATTAGTGCATGGCTTGTATGACTGCCACGTGTCACCCTTTCAGTGGTGCAACGTGGCACTCTTGCCAAATTTTTGCCTATTGAGAGAAAACTTCATAACTGCATAACTTTTGCATATAGAGTCCAAATGATAAAATTCAAACATCGTCGGAAACATCTAGATGAGATCTTCGCAATTGTTCTACTTCCGTAAACATCAAAGGTAATGAAATTTTCTCAATTTCAAAAATCCACCTGGATCAATTAAAAAATATTCCCTTTAGTGATTTCACGAGGAAAAAGGACTTGAACTCACCACCATTGCATATTTATTTAAATATTTGCTTTCAAGTGTTCATTATAAGTGAAATGGATCATTTAAAAAATGCACTAAGTGACAATCATCAAAACATTTAGCTAGAAATTTATTAAACATATATTTGAAGGTTTCCAACTAAGGTAAAGTTTGAAAATTATTTTATATAATATTACAAGTTGGAAAATAATGGGTGTCACTAAAAAGGAAAGAAAAATTATTGCAACATATTATAGCTTCCCCATTAATCATTGATCACATCAAAACTAGAAACAAATGCTATAACTTCTATGATAATTCCAATACTTCAAGTATTGTTGAAATGGGGTGTTTCCTTGCCTTGGAAAGGATATATAAATTTCATTATGCCCATCCCTTGATGGTTTAGTATCCATGAAAATCATTGTATCTTAAACATGAACATTGACAATGATTTATAGTGAAAATATAATATTGGATATAAACTAAACATAAGAATTAAAATTACGTAGCATAATCGAGTAATGCTCTTGTTAGGTGAAAAATTGTTGTGCTTTGCTAGGGTTTTGATTTGCAATTAGGGTTTCTATTTTGATGCCTTTTTGCGCTGAGAGGTGCTCTACATCCCAGTATGGGGGAGATCTTATAATGTGATGTAACAGATGTAACGTTATAACGTTAGTAACATGTCGGCCAAAAATAATAGTGATAGTGAATATTATGGGAGAGATCTTGTAACGTGATGTAACATTAGTAACGTTTGTAACATTAAAGTAAAAAGAAGTAAAGTAATATTGATAGTGAATATTAGGGGAGAGATCTTGTAACGTGATGTAACATTAGTAACGTTTGTAACATTAAAGTAAAAAGAAGTAAAGTAAAGTAAAGTAAGTACAGGAGAGATGTTGTAACGTTTGTGATGTAATGTTTGTTACTAACAAAATAATTAAAAAAATTCATGTCGGCTCATAAATTAAAAAATTATGGAAAGTATTTAAAAAAAATCCATGTTAGTTCATAAAATAAATTATTATGAAAAGTAATTTAAAAATAGATGTTCATTTATAAAATAAAAACTTGAAACTTAAACCCCGATCTATCAATCAAGAGAGATCAAATTTCTTAAGTTTAAATTTAAAAAAAGAAATACACCTCAAGAAATTGGATCCCTCTTGGTGCTTGATAGATACGGGCTTAAGATGGATCTATGCTTGTAGGTAGCCATAGTTGTGATCGCCATGGAATCAACAAAAGGGGTGGATCTGCCCCCTCCTTTAGAGATATTGTTGCTTCTAGATAGCCTCTCTCCTTGACTGGTGAAAAATTGAATCGTCAACAAGAGGTACACAACCAACAAACACAACTAATTGAAGGAGTGGTAGGTGCAAGAAATATACTCAATGGGAAAGAGTCGATGATGAAGGAATCCATAGCTTCTCATCACAGGAAAGCCACTAGAGGACTAGGAAAGTGCATACCAAAAACATCGATAGTATCAAGGTACGAAATCACTTCCACTTGTCTAAGCCAGAATATTCAATATATGAAGGATTATGCTCTAATAGAAAACAATTTGGGCCTATGGCCTTCGGAATGATCCCTTGTGGGATAGAACAATACCAGATGGAAACCCAAAGGGCATTATAACCTCTGCCTTAGATCTAAGGGATTCTCACTGTAATTTTTTACAATATGGAAGACAAAAAATCAACTTTTGATAATGACTCATACTTCTTCAACTCAACTGGATTATATTGAAAAACTAGGTTGAAAAAATTTACCCTGAAAAAGAAGACATTACTTATGCGTTGTTCTTGGTCAAGCTTGACTCGTTGCCTATCGAGTACTGGGAAAACGACACCCTGGTAGGCATAGGTAATACTCGTGGAATATTTTTCAAGGCCTCAGATGCCACGAACTTAGGTAGATACACTACATATGCTTATCTTTACATATATATGCACATCTCTCAAGCCTTGTTGGAAGCAATATGCCTAAGCCACCAAGATTCACAATGGATTCAACCAATCGATTATGCACATATAACCTTTCGATGTAGGAAGTTCCATGTGCATGGGAATTTCCTCTCAATGCAGTGAATGATAAAACGAAGGAGCAAACCCCCCAAGACGAGTTCAAGTTTATACGTCGAGGCACTCACCACAGTGACTTATATGGATATGGAATTGTTCCTTGGAGAATTCCTCATTATTAGTGCTATGGATATGAAAGTTTATCCTTATATGATGCAAAAATCCATCCAATCCCATATTAATTCATGACTTGGTTCAATTGGTGTCTTAGTTCAATATTTTTATGTAACCATTCAATACTAGAGTCCCAGTAATACTATATACGATGTTGAATCAACCTATCTTGGGTAGGTAGTTGGGATAGATAACTCCAAGTGTATTTATTGAATGTTGAATAAACCTCAACCTTGATTTATATTCTCCCATGGAAGGAACTAGGAGGATTACCCATTCACATTGCTAGATGAAATAGAGTGGCAGCAAGTAATTTGTTTGAAGATCAAACCAACTACTATAATTTACAAGGAAATACCATTTGAAGTCCAAGTGTCACTAGAGTGTATAAGTACATATACATTCATTCGTTTCCTTCTTCATCTGCAACATAGCATACTCATTCTAAACATTAACAAATGTGGAACCAACAACAAATGATTCTATGAATGGACAACTAGTTTTCAAATGAAAAATTATTTGAGTCTTAAATTGCTTATATATTCCAGATATAGTAGTAATCTATAGTGTTGAGCTTACTACTACAGAGATTGTGAGAAAAGAAATTGTAGTTAGCTCACTGTGTTGATGAACTTAACGTTATTTTTTGTTATGGGTTGAGTGCCTATGTCTTTGTAATATGAGATTGTTACAAACTTTGCTCTTTTCCTACCGGCGTTCACTTTTCCCCCTCAAGGGGCAAATGCTAGTGATAATACATATTGAACATATAGCCTAAGACGATTCATGATGATGAGCACCGGCTTGTAATTGCTATATGCAATTCTTCTAAATCATAGTAGCACCGTTGGGTTGAAGTGTTATTGGTCACAATGGATGGAGGGGGATTGCCTATGGTGAATCCAACCCCTTGTGCGAGCTGAAAATTTAACTTTGAAGATTGCTCTAGTTGAAACGTTAGTTGATGCTGTCGTGGTTAAATGTTGATGTGGTTAAATGTTGCACACATACGAACCACGACATTGAAACGTTAGTTGATGCTGCTGTGGTTAAATGAACAATGAAACGTGGCCCAAAAGACTGTGGATCTCACTTTTTTAGAGTACCAGAAGAATCACAAATCTTTCACCGATAGTCCTTCTGATAGACAACAAAGGTTTGGAATGTGAAGGCCCTACATATGTGTGTGTGTGTGTGTGTGTATTTTCAATTAGAGATAGCAAATCATTAATGTCTTTGAGAACACTTATCAAAGGATTCATAATGTAGAGTTAGCTGAGAATCCGCAGTTCAGGTTATTGGCATCTTGTGGAGAGTCTACGGTGGATAAGGTAATGTTGTCAACGTTTCGAGCCATTCTTAGCTCATCATCAGGACATTATCGATGCCTGAGAAGATCTTCACCCTTTGTTTTCCGATTTATATAGAATAGTCATTTCGGGAAATGGAGCCGACAGTAGATTTTAGTTACTAAGGTTTTTAGTTATTAGGGTTTTAATTTTATTTAAAAACCTAGATTTTCATTGTTTTCCATTATTGTTTTTTTAATGTTTGTTTTGTTCAATTTGTAAAGTATTCATTTATTATACCCGCCGAAGGCAAGTATATAGCGATCACTTCGCATTTAATTTCAATTAACTTTTTATTATTTTGTTATTTACAAAAACAAATTTTCTATAGTTTTATATAGTTTTACAAATATTTATATATTAAATTGATTATTTAAAAAATAAAAATCAATTTTAAAATTTTTTAAATATAAATTTTGAATTTGTAATTGGTGCAGACTTTTGAATTGACTATTTTCCCCTACTTATATATCCAATTGTCAGAAAATAATAATAATAACAATAATAATTAAAAAAATAAATAAATAAACAAAAAAACATTTATTTGACATCTGTCCTCTTAATTATTGTCCTTTGTCTTGGGTTTTCGTCCGGTCCTATCATACGGGTTTTTGTCCAGTTTCTTTTAGGGACGGCAGAAGCTCAAGATCCCATGGGGGATTAGGGTATCGCCACCCTGCAAGGTGCGCCCACTAGTCGACAAATTATAATCACCAACTTTCGAGCGCGTGACATTAATATTATGATGCGATTAACATTATAAATATTGAAAGTTTATTAGAGTAATAATAATAAAATTTAAAAACTTTAATTTATGTTTACAACTAGGTTACATGTTAAAAACATCGCAAATGTTTGGGCTTGTTTTAATAATAATTTAATTTAATCTTAATTATATGTTATGATTATAATAATAATTTTTAATTTCACTCTTCTTAGTTAGTTTTCATTTATTTTAAATCAATTTAAAATAAATTTAACTTTATATATTTTTTCAATTTTAAATTATAAGCTCTGTTTTAAGATCAATTGAGAAACACGTAAAGTTTGAGAAGTGATTTAATCGAATAGTAAAATGGTTCTGTTATAAGGTAATAAATGAATTATATCTTATCATTATAATAATAATTTATAATTTCATTCTTCTTAGTTACTGTTTATTTATTTTAATTCACTTTAAAATCAATTTAATCTTCTTTTTTTTATAAGCTCTGTTTTAAGGTTAATTGAAAAACACATGAAGTTTGAGAAGTGATTTAATCTTACAGTAAAATGGCAGCTATATATAGTTATGAATAAAATTATTTCTAAACTATTTTTATTTTAATTTTTATATTTGAACTATATATAATTATTAATTAAATTAGGTAGGTATAAGCAACTTTGCTGCTATTTTTACTTGTTAATTTAGTTGATTTATAATCTTAATTTTTTTATTATTGTTTGCATATTAATCGTTTTGTTAATAATCATAATATTTTATATTTTAAAATTTTAATAATAGGGATTAATTTTTTATCAATTTAATGTTCTAATATAATTTAATTTATATTCATTTTATTAATAAGGTTAATGATACATTTTTCTAATTATTTGTTAATTTAGTTAAAAATTAAAATTAACTTTATCTTATTTTAATTTTGATTTTAGTATGGAAGCCGTTAGGTCTTTTAGGAACTAGGATATCAAACCTCATCTTAGGTTTTAATATTATTAATGAGAATATTATTTAAATAATTATTAATTGGTATTAGTATTAGTTTATTTAATTTAGTTACTTAATTTTGTTAATTTAATTTAAATTTAAATTTTATTTTCAATTTTAATTTTAATTTAATATAATTTAATTTAATTGATTAGGATGTTGACTTAACTTGTTTGGTGAGGTTAGGAAGCCAGGATCTACTGATGGTCAGGTCGTCGTCCCTATTCAAGCAGTTTGGGTTTTCGACAATTTCAATAGCCCCTTTATTCTTCGCCTTGACCAGTTATCCACCTGAGCTAAAAACTGCACATATTCTATTTTTATTGGGTGCTTTGTGTCATGAGAGTGTTATACTAATGCAAACTTGTGGGTACGATCTAGATGGATATCAGCGCAGTGTTCTTTAACCCTAGTTCGAATAGATCTCCCTGTTTCACTGACGTAGGATTTCCCGCACTCACAAGAAATCAAATAAACCCCCTTTTTTAGGCTTGGGTCTATGGGGCCTTTAACCGACTTTAGGAGTTTTTTAATGTTGTTTGGTGGTGAGAACCCAAAGTTAATGTTTTTCTTCTTTAAGTGTTTAGCTATTTTGTCTGTGAATCCTTGAATATAAGGAAGGAATGCCTTGTGATCATTTACGTTCTTTAGTGTGGAAGAGTCCCTAGGTTTATTTTGGCGGGTTTCTATTTTGGCAAAGGCTTTGTTAATTTGAGCTAGGTTATAACCATTGGTTAGGAAGACATTACGTAGGTGTTCTCGCTCGGAATATATGTGGTCTTTATCTGAAATCCTTAAGGCCCTAGTGATTAGTGTGTTTAGGACCCCCATTTTCTAGTTCGAGTGATGGTGGGAGAGGGCATGGAGGTATTGTTCAGTGTGGGTTTTCTTCTGTAGACTTTGTGGGCTATGCTTCCATCTTCCTTTTTGATAACCAAAATGTAAAGGAAGGGGATAACGTTGTTCTCTTCCAACTCCGTTGTGAATTTAATGGAATCAAATTGTTTGTTGAGGTGATCAACAAATTTGTCCAACTCTTCTTTCTTAATTTGTTCGATAACACTTATCAGAGGCTATAAAAGCTAACTTCAAGCAATCATTTGACCCCACCCCTCGAAGAAGATTGCATAACATTTTCTACTTCCCATCACAAAATCCATTACAAGAGCAGAACCAAATTAGTGTATGCACATTCTAGAAAATCTAAGAGAGAGACACTCAGTTTGTATAAAATAAATAAAGCAAGGTCAAGAATCCCTCTTAGGCACCTACTAGTGCAAATCAACATAATATCAAATCATGTAATTGGGTCTTCAACTATTTTGACTTGCTACATAACATGGCAACTTGCATATTTGCATGAAATTTGATTAGTCTCGCTTGGATCCTCAACTGACCCCTTTGTCAATTGGACCTTTTGTACCACCATGCTACCTACAAGTTTTTTTTTCTAGAGATTTATGTGGTACTAATCAATATTGATTTTTTCTAGAGATCAAAATACTATTTTTTTTTCTTTATTATTGGCCTAATGCGTAACTCTATAAACTCAGAAAGTAAATACTATGCTCTTTTGGTTGTGTTTGTGTTGATGTATCTTGGGTTTTTTTTAGTATCTCCAGTTTGATCTGGGGTGTATGTTAGGGTTTGGCCATCATCTAGCACTAAAATCATGGAAGGTTGGTAAGTTTGCTTTTAATGTGTTCAATTATATAGGGTTTTCAATGTTAAGTATTGTTAAGCATTCGTCTTTGTGCATCCATGTCATGTGCATATAGCAGTGATGATGAACCAAACGATCAAGGATAGGTTTCCATAAAATTGGGCAACCAGCTTCATCCTTCCTATATTAAAAGGAGGAGAAATGAACAATCCAACAACTACAAAATGATTTAACACTGAGAATAACAACCTCACTGATCTACAAGTCCCTTGGATGAAAATGGAGGGGGGGTGCACATGTATCATTAAAATCCTTTTCAAGTCATATGATGTCAAGAGCACCTGGAATCGATGGAAAAATTGGACACGGAAGTAGCATGGAATTCAATGTTGATAAAACTAGGAAAATCATATTTTTCACTAGAAAGGAAGAACCCAACCTCGACTCAAGTTAAAAAATGAACCTCTAGATATCATGCACAACTACAAGTATAGGGGGTTACAATTCCATGAAACACTAAAATTGATACCAATCCACAAGAAAGAGACTACTTGTAGGGTGCAAAACAACATTCCTCTCACAGAATCAATGCAAAACAACATAGATATGGAACTAGAAGAAAATTCACTCCCTATTTCATACACCCATCACAATGGTGTTGTTATGTGGATGTGAGTTGTGGGGCACAAATATATCCAAGAACAAATGGAGTCAAATGGAGAGGGTAGAGAAATACATAGCAACCTTCTTTTTGATGACAAAAACTATATTATTAGCATAAACATGTATCTATCTGATTATATCTTAGAAGCGCTAAGCTGGTTGAATCATCTACAAGGTCATTATAGGAAAGCAGAAGGAGGAAGAATCATCCACAAGGTCATTATTGCTTTCAGAGGGAAGCACTCTTTCTCACTTGTTGCAAGTACATATGTTGGGCATAAGATCCATCTTTTAATGATCTTTTAGACAAAATGTAGTTTAGAGTATGATAGCATCTATACTCTCTTGAATCTTTTAGTTGGGTTGTTAGTTTATAGTTCTTAGCTTATGTATTGGCCCAGGAGTTACCTTTTGCACTTCCATGTTGTATTTAAACTAGATTGTACCTTTTAGTCCCATTGACCTACTTTTGTGTTCATTTGTTGGACATTAAATGACCTCATCTTATCTTATCTCGCAACGAGACATGAACAAAACCAAGATAGCAGCTTGAGAACTTTGAATCGTTCTAGTTTGAATATTTGAACTCTCACAATCAGCAAGGATTGAAAATCCAAAATCCTCCCAAGATAAACACTTCATAGTATAAAGCTACATAACCAGATCCTCTTACAAAGGATCCTATATCTAGGATTGATGTTCTACTGATCTATAACCACTCAGGATACATCTCCAATTTGGAAGTATGTGAGGATCAGTTCATGATCTGTTTTTGGGCTTGCTGGAAACATCAATCTGTTGGATCCTCCCAAAAAACCATTTTTGTTATAAACACATTAAAAAGCATGAAACAAAAAATGCAAAGAGTGAGGTCTTAAGACCCTAACTTTTGCTTAAAAAGTAACTCTTGACCACTTTCCTAAAACACACAAATTGAAGTTTCTCATTGCAATCTACACTTCAGAAGTTGTAAGAAAGTTTTGGAGCAAAATATATTCAAAGATCTGAAATTCGATGTTTTTGGTTCATGTTTTATTTTTTGTTAATTTTCTCTCGATTTTTGTATACATCATTTCCATGCAACTCGGGTCTAAAGAGCACCAAAACTAGTTTTAGACAATTGTCCTCCATAGGTGCAGAAATATATATTTTTGAACTTGTTGGGCATGGTTTTTTTGTCAAGCCATATAATGCATGTCTTTCATTTTCTTCATATGAGTTTGGTTGTGAACGTAACTTGTCAGAGGTTTTCTTGAATCCTTAGATTGCAATGTACATGTGTTCTCGCAATGGAATGACTTTCCTAGGGCAATGAAAATTTTCATTTCATTGCTCTATTTCCACTAGTGTCCCTATATGAGTTACATATACAAATTGTCATATTTTTTGCAAGCCTTAACAAAGGTAAAAGGTACAAATCAAAGTTCCTTTCTATGATTGTTGTTTGCATGCACCTTTCTCATATTTTGCAAGTTCTCAAGTTGCTATCTTGGTTTTGGTCATGACTCATTGTGAGATAAGATAAGATGAGATCATTTAATGCCCAACAAATGAACACAAAAGTAGGTCAATGGGACTACAAGGTACAATCTAGTGTAAATACAAACCAACTGGCCTACACCTCGTGCATATAATACTTATTATAGCATACCTGATCAATTTGAAGTTGTGTTAATTCCTCTTTTATAGTTTAGATGGTTGACAAAGAAAGGCGCTTTCAGACGTGGGGTTATTTGTGAATCAAGGGCACATTAAATTGGCTATTCTAATTAATGGGTTCAATCTGTAGACCAACATGTTTTTGCCACAATATGTGAGGTGATTCCAGATAATTGTCCAAGTTAAACTTGGGTGTTCATTGAACAATTTGGAAGGATTGAAAATGGTCTTATGGACCAATATAAGGAACTTTGTGATAAGATTCAACCATCTATTTCAATCGCAAATTGCCTAAATAAGAAGTGAAATGTTCAAGATCACAAAATGAGGTAGCTCCTCATGTAGCAATTAAGGCATCTGTAGGTCTGTCTCTTCTTTAAGACTTGCATAATAGGGTAGTTGGTTCTTTTTAATACTTTAGCAATAAATTTTCTACATTTAGACCAACCTGGAAAAAATTTCTACATTCAGATCAGTTTGGCTCTCCAAATTTTAGCTAGGGTAGCCATTTTAGGAAAGAAAACATTATATCAAAAGTGGCTCTCTAATTATAGGCAGGATAGCCTTCTTTAGGAAAGATATAGATACTCTGCAAGTTGGACAGAAAGCATATATGCTAGCTATCTATCCGCCTGTTAGAGAAGGATGATAAGGTGTGCTCTCTATTTGGCCCCTCGAAGTGCCAATCTTGATGCACATATAATATGGACTTCTATTGTTATATATGCTACATTTTGAAAATTTTGAAAAACATATGGAAGGCACTTGGAGAAATTCAAGTGGAGTTGGAGCCACTGGGCGTGTGTTCCATAATCATTGTCTATAATCACCAATACTTATGAGCTAACCTATTCATTAGGAGCAAAATCCATGAAACTAAATACAATCAATTTGTTTAGATTTTATAACTAAAAAGGATCCCACTTGGATTCTCCTATTCTTCATGACAAATACTTTTGTTACACAGTTCAACCATTGTGCCCTTTCTTAAAAAGAGGGCATCAATCTGGCTGCTCAACATGGAAAAATGTACAAAATACCTTATTACTATTCATAAATGTTGGTAAATGGCCCAATAATATCCTTAGCCAGTCACTCGATACCACCACATGGCCTGGACTGGAAAAATAATTCATAAATAAAGCTTCACTTTATATACTATTTGTACATTATTGGTACAAAAATGAGAAAATATATTATATGTACAAAAATGAGCAAATGTACTAGATCCAGGGCACTTTCACTAGGATATGATACCGAGAAAAATTTGAGGGTATGCAGACAAGTGTTGTATGTGGTAAATGTCTCATTCTCTGTTCCACACTCACTTGAACCATATATGCAAGCACTGTTTTAGCAGTTTCAGTTCCTTTCTCCACACCATCAACATGTATAGTGATATCATAAACAATATTTTCAAGTACAACAGATGTTAAACCATTTTGAGTCTAGGAAGGAGATTCTCTTAGAAATCGAAAAAGGGTACGATCCCTTTCCTAGGAAGCTTAGCTTTAGGTGTTCCATAAATGGTGAGCTCAAGAAGTCCTAGAATAACTCCCTCTTTCATGATAGGCTCCCTATAAACTCATATATTGCTTTGACACATTGTTAGAAGATCTCCCACCTCATGTTCCGACTCTACAGAAATCCATCTTCAATCACTTCCACTAGTGCAAGGATTCCTCCTTCATCCTTTGCTATACTTATCCTTGCTTATTCAAAAGCTGATAGAGACTCCAACAATACACTCATTTTTTCAGCAATTTTAGAACATTTCTTGCACTCTTTGAGCAATGTTATCAAAGGTGGCACAGGCCCCACATAAAGAATAGTTGTTAAATTATTTGAGTATGTTGAAAGGTTATACAACTCCATGACTACATCAACCTTACCTTGATGGCTACTTGATGTCAACATTTCAATCAACAATGGAGTAGCCCCAGACTGACCAATAATTGGCTTGTTGATATTGGACGCTAAAAGTGTCAGTGTTGTTGCAACAACAAATTCCTCCAAGTTGTTATTTTCTTACTTCAAAAGATCCACAAGGGGCTCAATTACACCAACCTTAACTATTGTAACTTTGTTCCTGCATGAATTATGTTAAAATCTTAGTTTCTCCCCCAATCAGAAGAAATTGGAAAAGAAAATTGCAGACAAAAAACTACGGCTTACAATATTTGTCAAATATGAGCTTGAGAATTATTTATGTTCAACATGTGGTAGAAATGAAGGTGAGATCCATAGACAATCTTAGAAGAACAAACCTTGATGGAAGATGGGGACTAGTCAACAACAACAATCAATCAAAATAATAATCAACATAGGTTTCAAAGATCCAGTTGCTTCAGATGTTCAAGGCAAAAAGAGATGACTAGTATTAAAGACTCTGACCTCCTCTATTGAGCCATTGATCAATCTAAGACAATCCTTCCTTTGGAGACCTTAACAAAGAAAAGAGAAAGACAAAGCTTGGAGATACAAGTTGGTCCATAAATTTCTTATAGATAAAAAATGTTAATTTCTGCTAAGAGATCATGAACTCATCTCAATCATGCCATCAATTAATGGAAGAAAGAAGTGCAGAAAATAGACCTGAGTTGTGGAGAACATAGAATTAGATACCATAGATATTTCTTACAAAATGATTCATATGGATAAATTTTGAAAAGCTTGTTTTGGCAGTTGAACGCAAAACGTCCATGCATTTAGATCACTTTAAGTAATTATGGATTTATTTGACCGATAATTTAAAGGCAGTTTGATGTATTTTTCTTATTTCACACTTGAACTATTTAATTTTTAAAAAAAATATTGGAAAAGTGAATGGTTCTCAATTTAGCATTTTCAAATATTTCAATATCGTTTATTTATGTTGACAGAACATGCATATCAGCAATTTTTTCCTTCTTATCTCAAGTGTTTGCACATTTTTTGTAGGCTTTGATACAATATGGGCAGGCACAACATATGGCAGACTATCGCAGTTCTAGAGTTGCAAGATCCCAAAGACATTACCATTTTTTATGGTAAAGATCTTGTTTGGTATAAAAATACATCAAAGGAATGGCACCATTGATTGGGTTGCCGAAATCCCATCACGTAGAGTTACCAATTTTGTAAAAGGGGAGGAAATTAATCTTGATGCTCCATGTAATTTCAACCGTAGCCAAAACAAATCCCCATGAAAGAGGGATATTGCAGCCTTGTGTTGTGAAGTGTAAGCATTTCGAAATTTAATTGTTTAGATGTTAGTACCCATCATACATTTATCACTTGTCATTTGCATTAACATTTCAAAATATTTTTATGCAGATATGCTTGTTCATGTGGCCCAAGTGATAGAAGGGGAGAGCAACCAACTAAACGAAGGGCCAATTCATTTGTGAAGAAAAGGGGCTACCAATGCCATTTTATTGTTAAAGTTATGGTTAGTAATTTTGAGGTAGCAATATTAACTTATAACATGTATGAGCATGAAGACTCGCAAGGATGGCCTTATCATGGAAGGCATGACACTTCGGGTGAGCCTAGATCCGTGCATAAGCCAAGGCTTTCAAGGGACATAATATCCTATGTAGAAAGTCTTTTTTTTTATGTGTCAGTTGATTCGGTGTGCAAAATGCACATTAAGAAACATGTTGACATGAATGCGACATATCACGATAAAGATTTCTTCTTGTGCAGGAAAGATGTTGTAAACATCTACAATCGTTTGAGCAAGGGAAAGTATCAGCTACACCAAAAATACGAGATGAGCGTGAATCTTTGGTACCAAAAACATAAAGATGATATTTTTTTCTATCAAAAGCTCAATGGTGGAGATGTGTCATTTATAATCAGAATTCAAACAAAGTGGATGCTAGAGACAATGCTTAATTTATCTCATAATAGCTTAATAGTAATGTATTCAACATTCAGTACAAATAATACGGGGTAAGTGTGATGTAAATGATCGATTTAGCATGATCATTTCAGTTGTAGCCATTCAATGATATTTATGACTTAAATTTGACTATAATATCAATGGCAATGTACAATATCAACTATACACACGGGTTGCATTTGATGAGCAACAAAGTGGTGTTCCAGTGGCATGGGTTGTGCCATCTCGTAATACATCACAAGGTATTGCATTATGGTTGGATTGGTTCATGCAGAGGTGTTACCAAGCTCGTCCATATTGGAAAGTCATTACCTTCATGGTTGACGATGTATTGGCCGAAATATCAGCTTTGGGGTAATTTCAATGTTGTTATTTTGCAATGTAACTTGTATTTATTCTATGAATCTCACATTCAAACACATTGCATATGGCAGCAGTATCATGCGTTGCAAAGTTATCTTATGTGTTTGGCACGTATGAAGGGCATAGTAAAAAAACATGAACGGATTGGCCACTAGTCCAAAAAGAATGAGTGAAATGTTTAAAAAATTGGGTCATATCATGAAATATTGTTCCAACGATGATGTCACTAATGCAATTAATGGATTTTTCATCAAATATGCAGATGAGGAAAAATTTTTGGACTATTTCCACAAGAATTGGGTTTCCGATGATAAAATTTAAAATGTACATACTCTTACTTGTATTTTTTGTTTTTGTATTTCATTAAGATGGGATATATGGACTAACTTAGTTTTTTACTTGTAGGGATGTGGGTCAAAGGTTGTCGAGATTTTCTACACACAAATCAAGAGAAAATAATGTAGTTAAGTCGTACCACTACTACTTGAAGACAAAATTTATTTTTGATAGAAGGAATAAGTGTTCTCGTAGAATGGACTGGTTGTTATTCATACTCCTAATAAATGTTGAACCTTTTTATCGATCCAAATTTTTTTTGAGTAAAGAAGGATATTTTAACAACTATAGGAAAGAGAAGCAACTTGAATCATCAACTGAAATAGCCAAAATGATTCCAAATAGTGGCTGTTTCTCCCACGAGAGCATATTGCATGCTTATTGGATGAGGAGTCAAACCACTCTTGACAAGTGGTACCTTGTCACTTGGTATCGCCCAAATTTGATTGCGTGTAATTGCCCATGGTCCATTCATGGAAACATTTTCAAGCACACTATAAAGGTTGATTGATTGTATTTTTCCTCAGGGGATTCATATATGTTAATGGATAATGATGCAACACCTTCTTCATTTAATGCTCCTCCTCAAATAAGTATAGATGAACCACGCCACGATGTAGATGCTGAAAATACTATTATGGCTACTAACAATGTTGATGATGACGTTGATGCACTCCAATTAGCTAGAGAGGAGTTGTCCGGTTACCTTGAGTTGATTCAAAACAATCCTCCTGTCACTTTGAGAAAAACTAAACAAATGATTGGTCTTGTTAAAAAAATGTTGGAGGAGGCCAACAATCTTCACATATTGGATTATGACTTCACCCTTGAATCAAATGCATATGAGTCATCTTTGAATAGAAATAATAGTTTCCTTAGCCCTAAAAAGAAAAGAAAAAACAAAAGAAGAAAACAAAATAGTAGCTTGGATATCAATCTGAATGTTAATCCATCCAGATATGAACCATATCGGTTGCAATACCTCAATAAGTGGGGGCATCCTCAATCCAACAATGCATCCTCCATTGCCCAAGGTGAGTTTCATAGAATAAGACAGTGCATGTGCTTAGAATAGTGTATTTGAATGACCTTTTTTTTTAACTTGTGGTGTCTGGATGTTTTCAGATGTACAACAATCCAGTTCTATGAACCATATCGGTTGCAGTACCTCAATAAGTGGGGGCATCCTCAATCCAACAATGCATCCTCCATTGCCCAAGGTGAGTTTCATAGAATAAGACAGTGCATGTGCTTAGAATAGTGTATTTGAATGACCTTTTTTTTTAACTTGTGGTGTCTGGATGTTTTCAGATGTACAACAATCCAATTCAAGGACTTGGACGGATGCAAAATCATTATAGTTTCCCTGTCTTTTCAGGTACACCTGATAAAACTCCTTGATATAATCCCTATTTATGGGTTTCCCTATTTCCCTACCAATTTATTTGTATTACTTTATTGGATGTTGATCATGTGTTGTTTTTGTGTTGACTATCTATATGGCAGCTGATTGCAGTACAAGGGGAGAAGCATCATCGCTCAAAACATAAGACTGAATAGCAGCAATTATTTATTTCTATGAACTTGATTTTATTCTAAAACTGCAAACCGTTTGTATGTTCATCTATGTTAGATCGTATAATTACCAATTCAATAATGTGTTAGATCGTACATTCAATCCTTGTATGCTAACCGAAAGTCTTATTGTTGCATATGGTCCACTCTCGCATTCAAATGCACATATTTTAGCGACAATATCCATATAGCAGAAATCCATATTTCTTAGAATGTTTCGATCAAGGGTTTGAGGGGAAACATTCTAGCAACTACACCAGCATAGTTGTTACATTGAGCACAATACAATCTGTACATATTTGAAGGCCTCAACATGCCACTAATATATACAAGAAGACCACTAGTGTAATTAGCTTTAGAAAGTAGACCAAAATTGGCCATTGCCTATACTCTTTGAAATAAGAGATTCCACAAGTTAAGTCTCCTAAATTCTTACCACTGTTACCCTCTCCTATAGTGAAGCAACCAACTAGGCCAGCCTTCTGATACATGCATTATTTTTGAAAGGGTTGCTATGGTTATGCATAGTTTCAAAGGCCTATAAAAGCAAACACTAGAGAAGCCAGTCATGGCCTGAAAGATATTTGGAAACCCTGTCTGCAAATTGTTCAAGTTCATTCCCCTGTTGACTACAATGGACTTCAAATGCATGGACTTCTCTTCCTCAACTCTCCTTCCCAAAATATTTCTTGAGCAAGATGGAGAAAATTTGAACAAAACACCAATATACTCACCTATTGGTTTTGAAAATAATGAATTTCCAAATTCTGATGGGGAATGGTGAATTTACATTTGTGATTATTGGCTATGTCTTCATGCCTCCATCAAAGTACTCACATGAGTGCAACAATCCATCACATTTGAGCTAATGCTAGGTCAAACATCCCATCAAAGTACTTAAATGAGTCAAACAATCCATCACATGTGAGCTAATGCTAATGCTGAGTCAAACAATGGTGGATATTCATTGTTGTTTTGGGGTGAAACCATGCACAAGTGACTGATTTTAGGGGAACAACTTTAGGAGATTGCATCAAAATATGCCCATAATTGGAATCATTGCATGTTGTTCTTGTTTTTTATACCTAGGATGCCCATAAATGATCACAAGGTTGCCCATATTTCAAAAATAAAGGGTGAAATCCTGAAGCATTCAACAAAGTTGTGAAAAAATATAGTAGTGATTTGGCATTTGAGAATCAGACAGTAGGGTGTAGTTTTGCAAATCATCTGAATCACGACATGTCTCAGGGAAGTGATTGCATGGAGATATCTGAATTAGGTGTTTTAGATTCTAATATCACTATTACTAGGGGCGATACATGCATTGTTTCCCCACCTAAAGCTATGTCTTCATCTTCTTGTATATGTGGTACATATTTGACAAATGGTGTACATAAGCTTCTTGACTTCCCAATCTGTAGTAACTCTATGTACCCTCCTATTTACCAAGTTTGTTGCTTAAAGCACATAATACTTCACATTTAATGCTTGTTTCTCTGGTACATGTTTTCAGAGAAATTCTTGTATCTAAATACTATAGATTCATCTATTTCCATGCATTGAGGGATAAATTTTACTCTGAACTAGAATAGCAGAATGGTTGATTTTGTGGATTGAAATGATTGTAAATCTATTTATTACAAGAAAAAAGTAGATTCACTAGGTTGTACACCCCTTTTTATCTGTAACTTGGCTTTATGGGTTCTCTAAAACTAGATATATAAATCAAAGCCTACAAATATTAGTGATTGTTCACTACCAATACATGGTTGGTTAAGTTGCAACAATTCAGTTGCTTCTGACAATTCTAAGTTTGGATTCCCGATAGCTAGATGACCATGGCTCAATACCAATATAACATGCTAATTTACACCCAAAATTCGACGGTGTGGTGACATAGGTATGACACTCACGGTGCTATAAATCTCTAAAAAGAGACAAAAGTGTATCAGCTAAGGCCTAGGCCCTAGTATAAAGACAACAAAGGTCACTCTAATAAAGTATAAATAGTAATGTGTAGTCGAAGTTCTACATTCAACTCCTTCAAACTATTCACAATTGAAATGAGAGGGAAAATATTAAGGATTCAAATATTTTGTAGGAGTGTAGATGTTGATGAATCGTCTCAAAGTAAAAATATTACAAATGCCTTAGTATCATTTCATGTCAAATTTGGCTATTATAAATTTGATCTTAAATATGAAAAGAAAATGGCCACTAATTAAAAAATTGGTGATTGACAATTTTAATTTTTGAAAAAATGCTAAAATATGTTGTGTGATGATATCCCATCATATTTTATGTGCTTAACTACCCTAGCTTAAGCCACAAACATCACAACCAACAAATGATTAAACCTCGTTGATCCTCCATTAGACCTACTCTTATATTTGTCTATGAAGTTTGAGGTTTATGATTACTTCAAATATCTCTTACTTTGGGAGGGTTCTAACATGCATTGTTTGATAAATAAAAGAGCCATATAACAAATGGAATCCTTTCCCAACCCCTCTTTGTTTATCAAGAAAAGAGCCATAGCAATAGCTGCAATGCTTTCCCAGCCTCTAATGTTATAGCTTGTTGTGTTGTCACTGGGATCAAGAGGATGAGTTGCTACATTTTGGATCTTCCTTCAATTGCTCTGCTTCAGGCCTATGCTTCTTCTTTTGCTTGTGGTTTGCTCTCCAATGTCAGGGTTAGCTTTCCAATGGCAGTGCATATGAGGAGGTAGTTCAAAACTTTATCACCATTCAAAGTTATTTTGTTCACCTTTTGATGTGAATATTCCATCCATCTGGTTGCATATTGTTACAACCTTGTATTAAAGGTTCCTCTCTGCAATCACATTACTATTTCTTGTATTCTAAATCACAAACCATATTTCTAATCCTATCATGTGCCAAAATATCCTAAAATTCCCCAGGAATTTAGAATCCTATAAAATGGTATATATAGAGACTAGTGTGGTAAGGCCACACACTAATTTTTCAATGTTGTGGTTAAATGAAATAACTAGAAGAGATGAAGGATAGATTAATCTAGTCACATGGGAGCAAGCAATGTTTGCAAGCTCATTGGCTTGAAGGCCAGACAAAAGAGGCATTTAGGTTCAAGAGGTGACTTCTAGTTATAGAGAAGTTGGAAACAAAGAGGAAAGAAAGAACCTCGAGCCATTTGTAGATGTCTATCTATAAAAATTAGCTAACTATAATTATGATGTAATAAAATCCATTAACCAACATTAGCACACAAGGGCAAGCCCATACTAGGGACATGCATTTTCTGCATTTTGTAAGGTTGATTCCAGAAATGTTGTTTATTGCAGTGCTTGTTCCATACTAACAATAATGAGGCCTATATTATCAACAAAATGAAACCATAGTACATAGACACCACCTACCCAAGTGAATATCATAAATGCTTGATACCACATCAGGCATCCAATAACTACAAGACTTGGTGCTCACCCCCTACCCCATGTTTCTTTTACATATTTATACCCCAAAACACAGTTACTTCTAATTGTCAAATACTTTTAGAAACAACTATCAATCTCAATAAGTTGTGGTCAGTTTTCATCCTTTTCATATGTTTTATAAACTAAAATTACAATGCTTGTATGTCCATCATTTCCAGTTGGTTCTGGTTGCACTAGTGATTTGGTAGTGTGTTGTGCATTGCTAACTTGTTCACACCATTTTTCCTTGCTACTATGTAATTGGAATATTTGGCATGGATCTCATTACATATAGAAAACGTTTCTCGATAAGGAAATTATATATTTTACAGATGTTTACTGGCAATATGTAAAAGCAAATCGTTGATTTGTGTTTTCATCCTAGGGATGCATGGGCCCAATGAATTGAAACCTTAAAATGTTATCCATGAAACAATAAAGAAGAAACAGTGTAGGAAATGTAAATTTGAAAGTTCCTTCCCATACATTTATCTGCACATTATGTATATAAGCAATTTCCTTCTTATACCTCTATATGTAGATATCATGTTCCTTGTTTCTTGAAACTTTAAAAGTTTCACTGTCAAAATCTGTCTTGTTTTCAAAGTGCACCCATTTCCCCATTATAGGAGGAATAACCTTGCCAGCATCTCCCCTACACTTACCTTGCCAAATAACCCTGCTTGGCATATAGTATAATTACTTTTTATTGAATTCATTGCTTTAAACATTCAAAATTTCTTCGGCTATTGCATGAAGACATTTGGATTGCGATTCACGCTTCACTGGTAAGTGGAGGTCCTTTCATATCATCATGCCATTTTATTGTGGGCCAGTGTTTATGCGGTGTTTGTAAATGCATTAATACATTTTGTTACATCATAGCAACCTATTTCAAAGATCCACCCGCCACCCCCCACTGTTTTACATTTTGGATTCATTACTACAAGCCTATTGTGAAGCTGTGGGCTTTTGCCTCGTACCAAGCTTGTTATATCTTCACATTTTAGATGAATATGAATATGAATGATTACCATATAACTTATCATGTTGAATATGAATGATTACCATGCTAAATTTCAAGTTTCATAAGTTGCAAGGAAGTGTTAGGATGCTTGTTAAAGTTGCTTTCCAAGAGGAAAATTTTTTAATCAAAAAATTCTCAAGTCATGGACCTACAACATCTACAAGAGGTGGCGGGATTATTGCACCCTCAAACTAACATTCAGTGATACCAAATTCAGAGCATAATGGTTGATTTATTGTGGCTGGAGGATAAACAGTTTCATTTTTTTTTTTTGAAGACGTCTATATTAAAAAAATTGTTGTATATTGTAACCTGGTACTCTCAATAGATGGCTAACTATCATTTGACAAACACTATCAGTCAGATGTAACATTTTGTAACATTTATTTTGCCAAGAAGAAACAAATGTGAATTCTTTCAACTGTAGGCATGCCTAACTATTCAGAATGCTGATGGATATTTTTTGGTTTACAAGTAGAATATAAATGCTTGAGTGCTTCATGTGAATATAATTTTTCGTTTACATCCAAATTATATTTAGATTTGCTGATGATAATTTGGTTTTGTGGAGAGGTCATGGTTTGGTTGGATTACTGCAATTCATGTATTTGTTTTTCCATCCTTGACAGTGGGTTGACCAAGTGACCAACAGACATCGATTGACAGTTTGGTCTATTTGGACAACCAACCAGCCAACAAATTATGTTTCCCTTTAAACCTTTGCTCCATCTGCACACCATACTCATTGGGTCATAGGAAGAGATACATCCCACATTTCCTCCAAAAGAGATAAATGCAATTTGAACTTGAGAACCCAAGGACCTGTCAACTTCTTAAAAACTCTACAAATATGCCAGAATCAACCCAGTAAGTCTGAACCATGCAACATATAGCAATTGTTTTCTAATGTCAGTGTATACAAGCCCCAGGGATCTTAGGAATTGCTTGTATTCCAAGGCACCAATAATATTTTGTCGGAGTTTTTCCCTTTCTATGCTTCAGAGTTAAAGTGGCACTACACCTTGAATATGTACTATTTCCCCAACCACTCTGCTGCCATTGTAAAAAGTTTTTTAAGCATGTATGTTTTTCCCCATGATCACATTTATCCCTTTCAATTTCTATTACCTAATGGTTATTGCATACAAAGTTTACCAAAGCTATTGCATGAAAACAATTTAATATGATATTTTATTAGTGTAATGGGTTGGACAACTTATCATATTTGGAAAGATGCATGGAATGTTAGACCTAATATGAGTTGGGAGGGTTCCCATGCATGCACTAGATGTACCCCTTGTATACATTGAAACAAGTTATGCAGTACAGTGCTATTTAAATGGGATTATTGTATACTAGCAGTTCAATTTGTATGCAACCTCTTTTTATGGCATAGTTTGTGCTGCTCAAAAGTTGAAAACCCCAAATAAGTGATACAGGCATTGATCACTTATATGTTAAATTGTGTTTCTATGCTCTATAGTTTTTGTGACAGTTCTTCTTGAATATTTTTTCGACTATTATAAACTCATTGTACGAAGCTTTCTACAAACCATTATGTTCCTCTGCCTTATTACATTGTATCTTGTTGCAATTTTCTAAATTATAAAAGTCGTTACATGATAATAATAAATAAGATAAACCTTTATTATTAGCTGTCTATTTCCTAAGATTTTAGAAAGCTAATAACTTGAAAGCATGTTGTAATCTATAATGTATCATAAGATTAGACAAAATGTTCCTCTCTTGTTCCTGGGTGTAATGGAAGATTTCAATAACAGATTTATGTCCATTTACTTCATCTCTTACGTCTGCCCTGCTTTTGTAATGGTTGATAATTTGTGCATGCATTATCAGTTTGAAAATTTCATCAAGCATTTCATGGTATTCAGATTGATATTGTTGGTAGGGTACATCTATTATTGTCCTATTGATATTCTCCATCCCATTTCAAACCTCTTTGCTAGATATAATGTATTTGTCACCTTGTTGGATTGTTGTGACCTGCTTGGCCAACTGTGCCAAAATGATAGGCATGCCATTTATGACAAGAATGTGTTGTTTATATAGTCTAAAAAGTTGAAAAAAATAATTGTGAGGATTTTCAGACTGGGTAGAATTTAGAAGGTGAGCTTGCTAGTCCATATGGAAGGTCAGAAACTGACTTAATGGCGGTCCCATGCCCAACAAATCGCAGCTACCAATCTAGATCCCATTCAACGATGGGATGACTTAAAGGTAGTTGTGTACAGGTGATTTTGTCCTCTTGGATGCAAAGAAGACAACATGATGTAGTGTCGACATCTCAAGCAATTTAGTGACAAATGGTTTAACAATATTTCGATCAATTCAACCAGTTGTATATCAAATTAGGAGTTTTAGATTCATATGAGGCAGTTCTATCAAAGTATAACAGTAGATTGTTTAAGATGGGTACAACAGGATATATCATCTATAGAAACACATCAAGGAATACAAATTTGCTTATTTGGTCAGCTCATTGATGCCATCTAACTCAACCATGCCATAATTCAATATTCACAAATTTAGGACTCTCTATATAGTTACATAACCAAAGGAAGGAATATTTGCACCATCACACAACCATAATTGATTTAGATATGTCACAAATCAATATTCACAAATATAAGGCTCTTTCCATAGTTACACAACCCAATAACGGAATATTTGCACCATCACACAACCACCACTTATTTAGATATGCCACAATTCCATATTCACAAATATAGGGCTCTTTCTATAGTTACACAACCAACAAAAGGAATATTTGCACCATCACACAACCACCACTGATTTCTCTTCTTAGGTATGGATGGCATCCAATGGTTTTCTATTTTGAATCTCTGTAACACGATAGAGTGTTCCATCCACTTGTTGGGTTTTTAGGAGTTCAAGTCAACGGAAGTCAACTATTAAAAGGCATAGATACAATCAGATAGTTATATTAATGTCCAACTAATGACCATTGAAGCAAGTCGATGGAACTACCGAGTATAATGATGTATGGAATATAACATTTTGTTGTAATGAAGTTATACATCTTAATTTACAATATATTTGCAATGGCTTAATCATTGTCTCTCATCATAGCTACTTGGAATCCTATCAAATTCAAAATTGACACTAATGTTACACTAACTCCTCCGCATAATAACACGAAGATAACAAACTATTTATCAATGATTATTCCAACTTATACCACCAAAAGTCACTTTTTCAAGTGAAACTGTCCAATGTATGTGTTTCAATGAAACAACCATGCCATGACAAACACAATAAATGTATGGGTTTCAATATAGAAAACATTGAATCAACCATGACATGATAACATATAGTCAATGTACGTGTTTCAATGAAACAACCATGACATGAGAAACGCTACAAGGATCATTAAAAAAACCATTTACAGATTAGAGATCTATATCGATGTCCACGAAGAATTTTTTTGTTAGAGTAGACATTGATAATAAGTCATCTTTGACACTTGCACGTAGATTTGAAACTGCTCCAAACACTAGATCAACGGACATCTTCTTGATCTCTGCATGGTGATTTATGATGAAAGATTGAAATTGTGTAGCGATGACTCTTGCTTCTTTGTGAAGAGGCTTATATTGTCGCTTCAAACTTGATAGGTGCCTTTCATCTAGTTACATATCAATTCCGATTTGGTAAACATTGCAATGTCATTGGCACCATATTTTTTTACCTCTTTTAATCCTTCAACAAGGGCAATATAATATCCTCGTTATTTTTCATTGTTCCGTAAACATCTCTCTTATTTTGGAGAACATAATTCAATGCATTGTTGTAGGGCAATATAATATCCTCGTTATTTTTCATTGTTCCGTAAACATCTCTCTTATTTTGGAGAACATAATTCAATGCATTGTTGTAGAGGACATATGTAATAGGTGCTTGTCCATAGTTAGGATAACAAGATACTTATAGGCATAATGACCATTTATGCATCATTTTATAATTCTTGATTTGCTATTATGATTTTGTTTCTGCTTCCAAAGACCTGCTAAAATTGAAAACAACAAATTTTGATAAAAAAAACAAACATTAAAAAATAACCTATTAAGATTGATGAACTTGATAAAAGAGGATTCCATGCCTGGAAAATAACAAATAGCAATGGGTCTAAAAGCATGTTTGATCCCTCTTGAAGCTAAGGAAATAAGTGCCTAGCTGGTTTGACCACTTCTCAACCTTCAAACAACCTCAAATTTGAAATATGAATTGTTTTTTAGCACTTGAACGGGGGTGAAATGGACCATTTTCCAGATATGGGCATAAACAACAACATTTTGGGAAGCCTTGGGAAACATTTGGATTAACAGATAGCACATGAGAACCTTGGTGACCATTTTCCTGACAAGCTTATCTTCCTGGCATTATATTAACTAAATACCCAACAACACTAAGCCAATCCCACATACCATACTTAAAACCTTAAAACAATTCTGATATTTTAAAATATCTTATCCGCGTTTAAGGAACATGCCAAAACTTGGTTTGACCATCCTCTTATACAGTCCAAGTTGTGAAGATAACGAGGTTGTATCTTCTAAGCTACATCTCATACCTAACTTTAACCATACTCATTTAAATTTGGGATTGGTATGTACTCACAGGTTGTTTGCGCTTAATGAGCACGTAGAGGGTGTGAAATTAGAGACTGCATCTCTAGTTTGGGCTACCTATTAGGCCCAGGTTTTAATATACTCATTTAAATATGAGTTTAATGTGCGTCCAAAGGACTCAAGAGGTGTGAAGTGAGAGGTTGCATATATCCTCCAAGCTATATATCAAACCAAAGTTTAAATAAACAAAGTTAACTCTGAGTCTAATATGCACCTGAAAGTTGTGAAGATAAAGGCTAAATACAAGACCTGAATATTTAAGGAGACTTATTTAAATCTAGGTATGATATGCACCTAGAGGTTGCGAAGATAAAAGTTGCATATTCTCTAAGCTATAAGATCTAGCTTTCATTCATTTCAATCTGGGTTTAATATGCAACCTCTAGTCTATATATCATACTTAAGTTTAAATAAACAAATGTAAGTACAGGTCCAATATCTTGGTGGTAAAGGCTTCCTTTGATTCTATTTCATTCACTCACGTATATCGAGAATTGAATTCCTAAGCAAGTAAGTTATTTAAAAAGGATTTGATCTTGTAGGAGGGTACCTTACTTTAACGAGAATTCAGGCAAGGCACTTTCTAGCAAAATTCAGGGAGGGCACTCTCCAGCCAGCCATTGAAAGAAATTTACACTAAGAGGGTCTTATGGACAGTATTTTTGTTGGTCTGGTTATTTTATAGAATTAGTTTTTTTTTTAATGTACTGAAAGTGTAATTCTCATCTATATGTAATTATAAGTTGCTTTTTGATGGATGTAGTGGTCTTGGATACTATAACAAGCTTGTTTTTGGTTGTTTTTAGGCCTTTGGAGGGTTGGTATATGACTGCATTTTGGAGTTTTAGGCTGTAAATGTTGGAAGAGATAGCTGTGGCAAGCTAGATAGGATTTGAGCCCATTTATAACAAAACAATGTATATTTTGATTTCCTTCTAAAAAATATCAAATATAATGAATTTTTCTTTGGAAAAAAAAGCTGTGAAGATAAAGGCTACATATTAGTCTATCTCGGTATAATATGCACCTAGAGGTTACAAAGATAAAAGTTGTTCCATGTCCTCTAAGTTACATATCAGATCTAGCTTTGAGTACACTCATTTCAATTTGGGCTTAATGTGAGGTTGTGAATATAGACACTGCATATACTCTAAGCTAGATATGTTGGAATCTTATTAATATTGAGGGGGGGGGGTGAATCAAGACACTAGGTTTTTTGGACACAAAATCCGACGGCAAGAATGTCAAATTTTCTACATATTGTCGTCGACCATCCGACAAACTTCGTCTTGTTTAAACGTCGGTCCAAATTTGGCTGATATCCGACGGTAGGACTTTCCATCGGATATCCGACCGCAATATGCCGTCGGATATCCGACCCCTTACAGTTAATATGCAGTCGGATATCCAATGCCTAGCACTTAATATGAAGTCTATTATCATAGCGGTTGACGTCGGATATCTGACGACCGTGCCATGTAAAAATGGATGATATTCGACGTTCTTAGCCATCGGTGGTATGGCAAGAACGTCGGATATTATAGAGCACATAGTCAGATATCCGACGGCATTGCCATGTACAAATGGCTGATATCCAATGTTCTTAGTCATCGGTGGTATGGCAAGAACGCCAGATATCATAGAGAAGGAAGTCGGATATCCGACGGCATTGCCATGTACAAATGGCTGATATCCGACGTTCTTAGCCGTTGGTGGTATGGCAAGAACGTCGGATATCATAGAGTAGGAAGTCGGATATCCGACAACATTGCCATGTACAAATCGTTGATATTCGACGTTCTTAGTTGTCGATGGTATGGCAAGAACGTCGGATATCATAGATCAAGAAGTCGGATAACTGACGAAAATATGGTACTTTAAAAAAAAAATACACTATTATGTTGTGATCAAATTTGAAGGGTGGGTCTTAATTTTTATTGGAATGTAATTTGTTCTTGGAGCCCTTCAAAGATGAAGGGAAATTTAAATAATTGTACTTCAATTGACAAGTATAAATTAACTAAACCCTTTCCCCCCAAAAATGCAAGAAACAAATATTGCTCATCCATATTTGTACAATCTTAAACAATTGAGCACTCCTTAATATCTACATGATAAAATGGTATATTTTCAGTAAAAACGAATTTAAACACATTAATTTGATATATATGTAACATTAATTTTACAGTTCATTAAAATAACAACTATTTTGTTGTATTTTTCAGGGTTAGACCACACTTCATTATACAGAAAAAATACCTAGACTATGCAATAACCATATTGGGGCATCTGTGTGATCTTATGTATAGTGCAAGACATTGTAACAAGATATTGTAACTGAGTGATCTTATGTATAGTGCAAGATGTTGATCTTATCTACCTCTATGTCGAAACTGTTTTCCATGTTGATGCGGGCCACTGCCCTCCTTATTGTCTTACCAAAAGGCATGAGAATGAGGAAGAAGACTTAAAATTATGGACTTCACCATCAAAGAAGCCTTACAATCACATTGGTAAGGAGTGATAAGAAGATCACAACAATCCAACGTGTCTAATCTTAGATGATGGTGCCAATTAAAGACTTATAATATGGTAAATTTAATATAAGACTTACTTATAGTTGTCTCTTACTCTTTGCATACACATTTGATAATTTATGGTTGTCTCTGTGCCTTGACCCAAATGATATTATAAGGTGAGGAGGTGCATGCATAATAATCCTTAGTTATCACTATGCGATGATTTTTTAAGTATTAAGATTGATATCAGTTGACTTCATGTGAACATGGGAAGATAAACAACAACAATTAAATAGGAGTTTCCCTTGATGTCAGCATCAACTTACGTCCACCTCGTTGACATCGTTGACCTTCAGTTTTCTTATAACTCTCTAGACAATTTCTTATCCTTGGGTTAGTGATATAAACAATCTCTCATCCTCTTTAATCTTCACTGTCCACATTATTCTCCTAGGAAAAAGAGGCGATATATCTTCTCTATTGCAGGAAGATTGGACATAATGGAAAGGATGCAAATGATCTAGAGGATTTGAGACATATCTCATTCAAATATTCTCAAGGAGATTCCAAGGAAATTAAAGAGAAGGTGAAGGATATTGGTTCCAGTGTATCATTTACTCAGCCTTTGAAGTTGTGGAAACTCGAAATTGGTTATGAGGAGCAACCAAACATCACAACAAGCTCCAAGAAATTGTCAAAATTTAGATGACACGCGAGTGGGTTGTAGAAAGCCAACATCGTAGCCATTCATCGAGCTCTTCTCTGTTCCGAGAATAATTTAATATTCCTACTGAACATGGCCAACCACGTGAAGGTGGAAGTTCTTATGCCCCCCCCCCCTCCCTCACATCACTCTCAATTCCCCATACCCAATGCATGTACTTGAAAAAAAAATTACGTGCAAATTCATGCATATTTCATCTACTATTCATTCAATAAAGGCTAACATTCATTATACCATTGTTTTATTCAGTCAACACATTCATTCAATAAAAGATAACATTCAATAAACCATTCATTCATTCAGTCAACACATTCATTCAATAAAGGTAACAGTTTACTACACTGAATCATTAAACCATTAAACCATTCATTCATTCATTAGGCCAAAAATCATGGATGATATATTATTATCAAAAATAATTAGATGATGTTTTTCCAGTCACTTCTTTTTAGTTTTTATTTTCTTTTGTAGTACATAATCTCTAAGAAGAACATCTTGATTTGGACTTTCTCCTCCAGTTCTTGGTTCTTCATCAAGCGCTTGTCTTGATGTCTGCATCCTAGAGTGTTGATCCAGACGTAGATTTTGCGGCAAGGGGTTCAGATTTGCTGCAACAATGTGAAAATGTTACATCGTTATATTTGGCTATTGTAATAATAAGTATTTCATTTAAAAAAAACATTACGAAGGTGTTTTTTTACCTGCTATAGCCACATCATGTTGTTCATGTTCTTGTCCAGGCTCAATCTGTACAGTTTCAAGCTCTACATGCTCTGTAGTTGAAATATGGTGAACTATAATTAATGTTCACCATTTGCAATGCTATACATAAACTTGTAGCATATGAATAAATTCATTACCAGGATTTGAAGCATGATCTTCTATTTGTTGTTGTCCCTCCTCGACATTAAGGGGATCATTGCTTTCCTACTCAAAACAGAGTCAATATTTTATGTCAGGTATTTATAACGAATAGTTTGCACAAGCAATAAATCTTCATTAAACTATATAGATTCTATATACCTGTGCACTAGATGGATTAGTACTAGAAGACTGTGTTTGCCTAGAGAAGCTTTTTCGGAGTTCAACAACAGCTCCAAAGCCGTGCTGGAAGCCAAGCTTGATGTCTTCCTCAGTGGCCACTTCATTGAATCGGTCGGCCTACATATTTGCATAACATCGTTAATTAACATTTTGTGGTGCAATAAAACGAAAAATAATTTGCAATTTATTATTTGTATGCATTATTGGTTTTTCGAAACTTACAATTCGTGCCGCCAAATTCGAATAACCACCAGGCCCAAGCTTGTGCTGACCTATTTTTTCTAGTCTTGCCTTTGTGGCCTTTGATGTGTCTGACAACCTATGCAAGTGTTCAAATACGTTAGATGTTCCAAATTCGATATAGAAATCAATAATAATAAGGTTTAGAATTGCATTGCAGAAAGTATTGCATACCTCCTTGTGCCTGGTGGTATCTTTCCTTCTTTTCTCTGAGCCCTCTCATTTCCATCTTCCACTGGAGCTTTCCACTCCATTGCTGGAATCATTGGAGGTTTCTCATACCTATGGTTTTTTTCCAGGTGGGTCCTATATTGGTCTTGGACAACCTTCATATGTTTTCCAGCCTTTTTCAGGACTTTGGCTTGATTGAAGGTCTTGTCGCCGAACATGCCAACCAACCGATTAGTGAGGTCAACTTTTAAATATTTCAGTTGTCTCTCTCCACCTTGTTCGGATGGTGGGCCCGGAGATCTCCAAGGACAATTCATTCATTTGTTTATAGAAAACATCATTTCCTGTAAAACGATCATGCCATGATCATAATTAGTTGAAAAAAATGTTTTATCGGTATATTACAATGAAATTATAAACATTAACTTGATCAACGTATATTAATTACCTGGGATCTTCTCGATCTTTATTGGGACAAGATCTTCGTCCACCAAAAATGTTGCCTCCATTGTTCCCGTGCTGGTGACACAGGAAGATCCTGGAGATGCAGCTAGGGCGATATCAATATTACTAGGAGTCTCGGTGTCGACCCCTTCCTTTGGACGATCTGGTGTGCGTCGGTCACTAGCAGATGGTGCGCTCACAGTTGGGGTCCGTGGTGTTTCAGAATGTGTTGCCGACTGTTTAGTCGATAATAATGGCGAAGGAGTCAATGCACGTGGAGTTGTTTGCTCATGATGCGATGTCTCTCCACGAACCTTGTTGGGGCCAACACCGCCTTGACCACTATTGTGTGGTCTCTAATAATTCTGTAAATACAAACGACATTGTATACATTCGGTACTATCATATAACAGATAAAATTATAAAGTTATAAATGAATTATTTTATGATTCAAGATTCCTCAACTTACTCGCAAGGTTTCAGATCTCCATTCCAACAATTCAATCCTTGCTCTAATCTGGCTTGTCTGCGGAACCTTGATTAGCAGAGAAACGATTTCCTCACTATACTTATTCAAGATTTTGTCTATCATCTTAAACGGGTATGTAGCTTCACCAATTATGTCGGTATTGTTAAGCATCTCATCCACTTTAGGATCTATTGAATATTCTTGCGATGTTGTTTCATATAGCGATTCGCTAGGCTGCAACAAAAATATAGAGTACACTACTGAATTCTATCATGATAGATTCCTAAAATTATATTAACAAAACATATCTATCATGATGGATTCCTAAAATTAAAACTAGGTTTACCCGATGCCTGGATGATGGTGTTGTCTGATCCACAGTTGTGGATTTGCCCCGATCATCGGGCCCCTACAAAAAAGAAGTAGAAAACATTATCATAACGAAACCAATATACACACAAAAAATACATAACAAAATAAACATTATGCTACGTATTATATTGGTACAATTCCAATGAATTATACCTGCAACCTCGAGGATCGTGATCCAATCATCGGATCAATGGTCATAGGTGACTTGCCCCGATCTGCTAATATCTGGGAGCTGCCCCTTACAGAACCCTAAATCGAAAACATAGTGAAAGTCACCTAAATGAATCCAAAACTATTCATGAAAAAACACATTAAAAAAAACTATTATTCATATTATATTTTTACTATTACAAAGATGTATACCTGTTGCGTCGAGGCTACTGTGACCCTTACAGAGCTTGCCTGCATCAAAAACATAGAGAAAATTACGTAAACGAAACCAAATTATTCATTGAAACATTAATATTATGAGAAAACATTTTGACATATTTAAATTGTACAATTACAATCAGGTTTACCTATTGCCCGAGGCTGTTGTCGTCTGATGAACATTCGGGTGGCTTTCCCGATCAACGTTCCTCATCAAATATAGATAACATTATATAAACCAAACCAATATAGTAATAATGAAAAAAAAAAAACTCTTTTTTCTTATTATATTTTTACTATTACAAAGATGTATATATGCTCCCTCGAGGAAGATGTACTCCTCCGACCATCTACTGGCGGGGATTTTTCCCAATCACTAGCATGCGAAGTAAATATGGAAAATTTAAACGAAATAAACTAAAGAAAAATCCTTAAGATGTTAAACTCATTAATAAAAGGTTGGGTAAATTGTTATATGTACCACTCCCATAGTAACCCTTTTTGTATCTACTCTATTCAAATTGTAATTAATAAGAAACTCTTCCCCTGCAGATATTGATTAATGACACATACAAAAACACGATTTCCTTCACGCCCCTCAAATTCGCAGTTTGGTTGCTTAATTGTAGACCCTGGTTGTGTATTGTTTATAAACCCCGCAATATTCCCTGTGGCCTTTGGCCTTCCGTTAATGTACAACGTTGCTCCTTTATTTTGATCTTTGTCTTTCAACTGTAAATAGTTTGTTGACAATCCATATCTATGCATACTTTGTGTATATTGGACCAGGTGCATCCAATCTTTGTAGTTGTAATAGGGTCCAACATACTCCATCAATTCTGTACATGTGTCATAGCGAACCTTTATGCCATCCATGTAAAACAACCCCAAACCATGTAACGACGACGGTGCAATTCGATATATTCTCTCGCCCACACAAAAATCTGTGTTCGGTTGAGGAAGATCCTTGGGTACCCATTGTTTCACTAAATGTTTGTACCTCAAGGGCACCTCGACGTCACTTATTGTCTCATCATCATAGGAACATGACCCCCCTTGAGCAAGAAAATATTCCATGAGTTTATGGAATTTTCTTCTGTTCTTTTGAAATCTAGTTGATAAAACTCTTGTAGACCTACTGGATGTCTCACTTTCCTCTAGCCTTCCTAAACTCCCCTCGCTCGAGGGAGACAGATCTGACAAATACATGTTTGGTTCTACCTGCACCATGGGCAAAAAGTTTAGATAAGACCGCAAGGCATAACGCCTCTTAAAAGGTGACGTGTAGGGCCTTTTATAAGGTGACTTGTATCGCATTCCCTTTCTCAAAATGTAGGCATTTAGGTGATGAGGAAGAGGATCACTTTATCTTTCTTAGGAGTAGAAATTCATGCAATTATGAGCTGTCTTTTATTGCTCCTTTGGGTCTTGAGTCCCATATCACACCATCTAACGATCTTTGTCGTCATGGCCCTAAAGTCTCTCTCATCCCATCAGTTTGGGTTCATCACCTCATTAATTGAATTAAACTCACATTTAGTAAGATATTTATATTTAGCAATAATAATATAAAATAAAAATAACTAACCATTATGGAAAACTTGTAAAAGTTTGTATGACTTTCAAAACTAAGATCTTTGAGGTGGTTAATAAGTGTTCACAACTCTTCAAAAACAATATTTTATATAATGTTGTGAAACTTGTATAATCTTATTCAAAATCTAAACTGAAATACAGACAAAGCATAATTCCTTGGACAAATTCAGACTCAAGATTTATACTTAAGGAAGTATCAGGTTTCTAGAGTGATATGATACCACGAGGGCCAGCCACAGAGCATACTCCTGTTATTCCTTTTCCTAACAGATGTTAGACTTAAGGAGAGACAAGGTTTTTGTTGCAATCTAATACGACAAAGGCTAGTTGCAGAGCATACACCTTTTCTCAGACTCAGACACAGAGCAGAGAGAGACAAAACTCGAAGGCCTCAAATGGTTCTCTACCTAAAACTTAGAGAGGACAGGCCCACTCTCTTAGCCGAATGGAATCTTATTATGACAATCTGAATGGACAGGCCCCACTCATAGCCAAATACTTTTGAGATATTTAAAACTCATCGGAGTATGGGGGACCATATAATTCTCGAAAGACATTGGATTCAGTATCCCATGCCTTTGAATAAACATACCTCGGAACCACGCGTCTATTCTGATGCATGTGGACTTCTATGCGGGTTTTGACAAGCCGTTGTTCTTTCTTTTGAATGTAGTACTCAAGGATTTGATCCTCAGTAATGTTTGTCTGCAAAATATCTTTGACTTGTTCGAGATATTCTCCAACATCCCATTTTAGATTATAAATAACAGCTAGTTCTAATGTTGTCCGGTTGATGCCGAATGACTACCACTACTCTCTCATCCAATCGGGGCCGTAGAATGGAGGATCCTCATGGATATGTGTACTTTGATGTCCAAACTTTAGCATGGTATAATATGTTCTATCTGTACTTTCCTTTCTCAAGAAATCCCACCATAATTTTTTATATTTATCATAAGTGTGGGTAGTACTTGGAAACCAGAGACTAGCATCTTGATGTGGCCATGCTTTCAAAGAATGTATCCGGTTAATACAATAGTATTGATGGTCTAGTTGTAGCCTGGGGTGATGTGTAGAGACCTCTGTCGTAATTAAGTTAAGATCATGGTAGAGGTGTGTTAACCAATTGCTTGCATCAGCTGCTTTTCTCACGGAGTTGTTGTAAATCATCTCTGGTACAATACTGTATCCCATAGGCATTCTTCTGAGTTCTGACACTAGTATAATAAAAGCATCAGGTCCATGTAAGCTAGCATCTAATATTTTAGTATGTCTCAACTCCCACCTAGGTTTCCATGTTTGCATATAATCCAACCAACTCATATTATCATTAATAGTATAGATCTGATGTTTTCCTCCGGTCCAAGCAGAGATTTCCATGTTTACTTGTGGGTTATGGGCCCACTGGATTCCGCTTCGACCTTCTACACTCACTTGATTGGGGCTCGCTTCCTCCAAGCTCAATTGTTTCAGGCTCCCGTGTTAAAAATTAACAGCATACTTCTGTGTCAAATATTCTCTTGTTAAAAAGTCAGGAATGCCTTCAATCAAATTAACAGCATACTTCTGTGTCAAATATTCTCTTGTTAACAATTTGATTACTTAAGTCTTACCAACACATATTTGATTACCTGGGTGTAGACGTTTCCTATAATATACTCAGAAGAGTTACTTTCAGAAATGACTGTGCCTCTTAGAGGCCAGTCAACTCTAGGAACCAAGTGACCCTATTATAGGGTTAGTACAAACCAGAGAGAGAGATAGAGATGACTGGGCTATGGTACGGTCAATCAAGGAAATTCAATGGCATTCAAAAGGCTCAGTACAATCACAATAAAGATGAGCTGACAGCCAGCATACCGAGTCCAAAGTGACTCACGGCCTCCAGTAAGGTACAAGGACCAACCAAAGGGTACCAAGACCAACCAGTAAGGTACTAGTCTAAAAGAAAAGAGTGGGTATAAAGAATCATAACCCTTGGGACTAAGGGGGTGTACTACCTCAAATGTGGACAAACTACCATAGTTATACCCATAAGACCAAAAACAAAAAGGTGGTACAAATCAAAAGATAACTCAAGATGAGTAAAAGACCCAAAAGGTAAGAGGCAAGGTACCACAAAAAAATGAAAGGACCAAAATGAAAGGACAAGGTACCACAAGACCAATAAACAATAGGGTGTAAGGACCAAAAGTAAATCAACCATTGTGGGGAAGGTACAAATAAAGTCAAATATATATTGCAATAGCTCCTTGTAACTACCTTTTATTTTACATGCCAAAGAGATGGAAGGTCAAATAATGTCAAATATATGCAATAACTCCTTGTAACTACTTTTTGTAACTCAAATAGGACCTCTGAAAGGTATGATAGCAAGCAATCTTCCTCACTAAGGTCTGGAGGGTGGTACGAAGTGGGTATAAAGACTCATAACAATTTGGACAAAAGGGGTGTACCTCAAATGTGGACAAACTACCATAGTACCCATAAGATCACCAAAACATAAAAGGTGGTACAAATCAAAAGATAACCAAAGATGAGTAAAATACCCAAAAGGTAAGAGGCAAGGTACCACAAAAAAATGGAAGGACCAAAATTAAAGGACAAGGTACCACAAGACCAATAAACAACAGGGTGTAAGGACCAAAAGTAAATCAATCATTGTGGGGAAGGTACAAATAAGGTCAAATATATATTGCAATAGCTCCTTGTAGCTACCTGTTATTTGACATGCCAAAGAGATAGAAGGTCAAATAATGTCAAATATATGCAATAGCTCCTTGTAACTACCACTTATATGCAATAGCTCCTTGTAACTACCTATTATATGCAATAGATCCTTGTAACTACCTCTTGTAACTCAAATAGGACCTCCAAAAGGTATGATAGCAAGCAATCTTCCTAACTAAGGTCTGTAGGGTGGTACAAAGTGGGTATAAAGGCTCGTAACAATTTGGACAAAGGGGGTGTACCTCAAATGTGGACAAACTACCATAGTACCCACAAGACCAAAAACATAAAAGGTGGTACAAATCAAAAGATAACCCAAGATGAGTAAAAGACCCAAAAGGTAAAAGGCAAGGTACCACAAAAATATTATCAACAAAATGAAAATACCATAAGACAATCAACCAAGGTGGGGTGCAACCAATCATCTCTCTCTCAAATGTACCATTGTTCCATATAACCTGAAATTCCATCATCACAGTAAAAGGAAAAGTCCACACAGATGATGTGATCACGTGGTCCTCTAGACTACTCCCAAGGTCAAGCGTTAGTGGCTCCATCAAGGGGTGTTCAGTCCCTTGAGAAGACCATCTAACTCAACCATCTTGAAAACCTAGGAGAAGAGGACATCACACATCATCAAATAATTGGTAACTGACCGTGTAAGAACTCAAATACCCTAAAGCAACCGAGCGTTCAAAAGGGGAGCTAGGAAAAGACAAGGCTTGCAGGCCAAAAAAGCGAGCTAAAAAACTGTACTGGGACCGGTGTCACAGTAAGAGAGCTGAAACAAAAGTGGCCAGAATGCTAACAAGCAACACTAAAAAGAAAAAGACCCTCTAAAAAGGTGAAATAACAAGCAAACTTCCTAACTAGGAGCTGGAGACCTCGACAAATCGTATCCTCCACAAGGTGATGAAATCCAAGTCGAACAATATGAAATGAGAGACCAATAATGGAAGGATATCCCTCCACCGAAAGGGATCCTGGGTAAAAGAGCCCTAGAAGAAAATTCACTAAGCTATCTTGTTCATGACATGTCGGAGAAGGTTTTCGGCACTTCTGTCTTATCGCCCCTGTATCACCAATACGGTAGAGTACAAGGAAGACAATGGATCGATATTCCTTAGGAACTAAGTGGAGTGCGGCATTCCACAAAGTCCATCCGGAATCAATCCTCGCGGCTTAACCCCCGAAAAAACGGGAGGCCACTCCACAAACTGGTCGATGACCATGTCAATAAGTACTAGAGGATTTTAGTACCCTAGAAGACAACAACTATGTCTCAAATGAAAATGACAAGGGGGAATTATTTGGATGCCTATCCCTGGTGTCCTACCTAACTACCAAATTCTTTTTATCCTCAAGCGAGGTTAAAGTGTTTTGAGTTAGCAAGTTAAATTTTAATGGTTGTATTACTCAGTCGGGTGATGGAAGTTCAACTCCTGGTGTGATGACTGACTCAAACCATGCAAATGCATATGAATCAAATAAGCCTTTCCTTTCTATGAATGCTAGCTAAGGTAAGGAGAGAGTTCTTTCAAACTATAACTACTCTTTCAAATTAAATGAATCCAACAATAACTTTCTTCTACTTCTAATGGAAATACTTCTAATGGAAAAAATGTTATGATGTGGAAATACATTCATTTGCTATCAATGGTGGATTGGATCAAATTACCAAATAATTCTTTTCCTAACACATCCATTGTTTGGAAATCTTTAGTCCATCCTTTCCCGTTGGTTGGGAACCAAATAACCACTTGGAAGGTAGGAAATGGAAGGAACACTAGACTTGGGGTTTACCCTTGGATTAGAGATGGCGCTTCATTTAGGAAAATTCCAATATTACATCTCTAGTAAATGTATGTTTTGTGGATGGTAATCTTTCATGGGGAGGAGGTTAGATATTTGTTGAAGATTTGGGTTTCAAAGATTTATAAGGTAAGGAGTGAAATAGTTTTGTGCAAGAACTGATAACTAGTAATATTTATGAAAAGAGGAAGAGGACACTCTACTATGGGAAACAAATCCTCAACGGGATTCTATACTACAAGGCTCATATATGAAGCTATGTTTTCATGTGTTCAAGTACAATGCAATCAATATTTTGGTAATTAAAGGTTTGGAATACTATGGCTCCTTAAAAAAAAATCTCTTTGGATAGCTATACCAAACAAGGTGTTAACATGAGACAACCTTCTAAAAATATATTTTGAGGGTTGGGATGGTGTCCTTTGTGCATAAATTCATTTGAATATTTTTTCATATGTTGGTTGGTTTCCCTTTTTCTAAGGAAGTTTGGCTTGTGGCTAGAACACTTACTAGGGGAGTATGTCATTGGAGTAGAGTTTCATTGGAGGAGGCAACCAAATATTGGTGGGTTGAAGGTCTTTTAGCTAAATTTGAAGCTCTTCCTTTGGTTTATTTCAGTCATTACGGAGAGCAAGGAACACGATTTTATTTGATGGAGGGATTTCCAGTCCACTATAGGTATTCCATAGGATCCAATACGCTTTTGATTGAATTTGAAAGGAGGTATTGTTTAAATTTTCAAGGCAAGTTGGTGCTATACACATTGACACAAAATAACCTTGGTGTTTTTGTAATCATGCATCTGAGGGAAATTCGAATATATGTGGAGGGAGAGTGGTTAAAGTTTTTATGAAAATTGCATTTCTTCTCCTTTACTTTCATTTTCAGGTATGGAAGCAATGATATGGTATAGGTGAAGGCCATACTTGTTTTGGTTGGATATGGATTAGTAGTGGAAAGGGGACTTATTGAGTTACATTTTCGAGGACTCAAAATTGGTTGTGGATTGGATCATTGATCAAAAGAGGAATCTGAAATTGGGTTTGGAGCATCTCATCATGAAGACTAAGAAGGGACTATATAGATTGGTGATCATCACTTGCAAGCATATATTCTTATAGTTAAATGTTCTTGTTTATAGGTTGTTGAAGAAGGTGGTGAATCCTAAAGTAATCTTACTTGAGATTACGAAGTGAAAGGAAAAATTTCTTACTGTCCCTCCTCCTAGAATTTTAATTTGCCTAGATTATGTTAGTCTCTATGTTAATGCCAGGACATGTATGGTCATGATTTTGTTGTTGGTTCATGGCCATTCATCATCAAGATGGAGAAGAAATATACTACATGTGGGAGTGAGTGTCTCAATTAAATGTGTGGGATTGAGGGTTAGTAAAAATATGTGTGGGGTTGAGGGTTTGAATGAAAATATGTCAAGAGAAGGGTCGAATGAACCCTTCCTATCCCTAATGATAAGCTATGCTTTTATTAAACACACAGTTCCACAGAATATTGAACTAGGGTGGATTGACCCTTCAACAATACAACAATTATGTTCAGTACTTTGAAGACCATATTGCCTCGTTTTGTTTAGTATGACAACATCATGAGTAGTGTATCATATGAAGGCATTATAGGCAAGAATAAAGACTGAATTTTTTATGCTGAGGACAAAGCATCTTGAAGGAAGAGGCAATGCAATGAACATAAATAATAATAATAATAATAGAAGTTAAAACTAAATGACAACCTAATTTAGGGACACAATTGTTCACAAGCAACCAACTGTATGGATGTTGATTCAATTGGTGTCTTCAAACTCTGCATTGGACACAGTGGATAATCACACCAATACTTTCAAGCTACTATAATCAACCTTCTAATCTCCGTGCAAGTATATATATTGAATTACATAAGAGGCAATTTACTTCCAATGCATGCTACAGAAAATAAAACTCTACCACATAATCTATTAAAATATAACATGCATCCCAAGAAAATAATGGATTGGGGTTGCAATATCACCCATCCAAATATGGAAAACAAGTATACTAATGGCCATTTCCAACGGCTTAAACATATGCTCAAGAATTCCTCTACTCAATAGATTTCATCCTACATGTGACCATTCGAATTTATATTGGAAATTACAGAGATACGAAGGAATTGCATGCCAAGCATATCAACTTCATAAATAAACCATTTCCACCATAGTTAAACAAACAACACAGGTTGTTATAAATCCCATCATGCCCCCAACCCAATATCAAGGCCAAGTTCCACAATGATAGTTATTTAGAAGTAGGCCCAACCAACTGGGTATATACATATACAAAAAAAAGAAGCTACATCTAATACAATAATCGCTCCATCATGCTCAAAACGCAAGCATAAAAATGGTTCACATGGATGGAAAAGCATGAAAGATGTGGGTATGAAAACAAAAACCTTATCAAGGTTATTTCCCCATTGCCATCCAAAACAACTGTTAAAGAAAATGGTTCAAATATGCCAACAATCTAAATGACATGTGTATCTACGTGGACCAAAGGATAAGTAAACAATTCAAATGGTAAGTGGAATGAGGGTTTCCCAAGTCAAAACAAAGGCAAATAGGAACATCTAGGGAACAAGAAATTTTCACATATGGTTACACCCACGGACGCCAAATTTGCATGCAAGCAAATAAACGCTATACCATCATATAATTCCCATGTAAGATGGACAGGTGTTGGAATTTGCATGGCTTGGATCATGGGTTTGCAAATAGATGACTTGAAAAAAATGATAAGAAGTCAATTTTTTTTTGAAGAACAGAAAATAAATAGGCTAACTAGGGAAAACAAGGCACACAACAAACACATCAAAACACTCAAAATGCAATAGGTAAAGGATAGTTTCATAGCCACAAATCCTACCTTCTTTTATTCCAAAGGTGGATGGGCCTCTTTCCTCTTCTTTGATAATCTTTCCATGGCATCCTAGATGCTTTCTTCAACCAGGAAATCGATACCCCAAGAATCTATGTTTATGTGTGTGAAATTGACCCTCAAATCACTCCTGGTTTTGGGATAAAAACAATAGAGGTCCAAGTTGAACAAAGAAAATATGGCCTCTTGTATTCACAGTTGCCGAAACTAAAGCACACCATGTGATGATGTACAATAGACTGAAATATGATGAATACAACTGAAATTATTCCCTCCTGGACCCTCTTCCATATGGTAAACCCTCTTATATAATTGTGATAACTCTGAGAAGGCCTGGAAAAAGATGGCACAAGGTGTCTGAATCACCCATACCAGACATGAAGAACATATCTGCAGGAACCAAAGGATAATGTTCATATAGATGTGAATGCCAAAGGGGGACATCCACATATCCTCCATATAAATCCGGTACAATTCCAAGATGCACATGTGTAATCAAAACCATAAATAGACGTAATACAAATGAGAGAGGATACTCCGCTAATTGGAAATAATTCAGATCCATGGGAGCTCTAATCCGCTAGAATACCCTAGGATACACATTTACATAATAGAAATATAATTATTTTTATTTAACAAGACAGAAGGATACAAAAGGAAAATGTATTTAGATAAATATGCTAACCATTCCCCCTCAGGGCCCAATGATTTTGACCTGGATCTTACAAAACAAAATATTTCGGCACTCATTGAGCCACTTTATCACATACATGAAGATTACACTTTGCTCAAACCAACCCTTGGCTAGGCATTATCAATCTATGATAACTTCCAACAAATGCACCTATGCCTTATGAAACCACCATGAAAATGGGTACCCAATGGTGCGAACAAAGGTAAGAATGATGGCCAAGTGCATGCCGCTCCCCCACATCAATGGAAACCTCCAACTCCAATAAGGGGGAAGGGGATTCGAATTGGTGACCTATAGGTCCATTTGAAACAAGGAAGGTATGGGGGAGTAAATAGATCTATTCTAGACTCTCGGGAAAACTAACAAATTTCAAGTATGAGGACTCCGAGAGAAGAAACAAATAGAACAAAAAAAGAAAAAAATTAACCTAGAATTAACAAAACTAACGCTACTATTTTTAGTTGGATGGATGGTCCATAGGCTCAGTGAAATTACTGTGGTTTGTGGTGATTTAGTGAGAATTTAGAGGTGCCCAATGCAAAAAAAATGAAAACCCCCAAAAATCAACTTCTCAAAGATTTAAAGATGAATCTGAGGTTAATTGCCAATACGTCTCTATCACAAGCACAAATGAGTTCGAAGAGGGTTTTACTCACCGATTTGGGATGCATTGGCTCTTATGCAGCTATGCTCGATGACCTTTGGTTCAGACTCTAACTTATCTTCCTTTGCTACCTCTATTTTGTACCACACGTTCCTTTGCGACCTCTGGCTCAGCAAGAATGACATTGTAGTTGGGTACCTATGCGGCTCTGCTCGGTAATTCAACAGGAATGCTCTGCAGGAATGTCTCTCTTTCCGTGCCGGAGGTAATTCGGGTTTGAATTTTTGGTGTCTCTTTGAGCACATGGAGATGCTGGCCTACATGCCCATTCACATGTTATGTTATATACCCTCCAACAACTAGAGTCTGCATAGGCCCACGAGATTAGAGCCCAACCATTTCACATACATTTGTTAAATCTAGACTAGAGCCTCATTATGTTTTTTGATTGGGAATAATATCTATTAAAACAATGTGTCCTCTTAGTTAGTACAAATGGATTTTCATCTCCCCTAGTTAGATATATTTCTCACATTAAGGATTTAATTGCCTATTATGAACACATTGAGTTCTATCACATCTTCAAACGTCACAATTTTCAATTCAACGATGTGGTTAACATTGCAACAAATTTGGAAAAAGAATGATTGTTTTCAACTGTGACAATAAGGTTTTTTTTAACCCTTATGGAAAAATTCAACAATAATATTTTATTAAACTACAATTGACAAGAAGAACTTATGTTTGCATGAGTTCTAGGAGCAACAAATAATAGTCAACCATATGTTCTAGCTTTGTGCAAATGCCTATTGCTAGCACAAGATCTAGTTGTGAGAACAACTAATGTTTTAGGAGATTCCTCATTGGTTATATGATAAATGATAAATGTAAAGCCTAGATTTTACTCTTCGTTGGCTAGGTATATTAGTTGCATTAAGGATTTAATTGCTTGTTTTGATCAAGCCATGATTTTCAATCCCACAATATGGTTAACATTGCAACAAATTTCGACAAAGGTTGGTTTATGAAAAATAGGGGGGGATCCTAACCTATGGAATATCAATTGAATTTAATGTTAGAAAGCATGAGACATGGTAAGGCTTGGGGGGAAACGAAAAAAAATTAGGTGGACCCTTTCGAGATTGATGCATTTGCATCTTTCATGTGCCTTGTATGGTCAACCTACTTGTATTCATTCAAAGATAGAAGGAATAATAAGGTCAATGAAATGGGTGCCTTCCTTATTGGTGGGATACTTCTAACATGCTAGGAGTAGCTTTAAAGTGCACCTATATGTGACTGCATAGGATCTGGTGGTGTGATTCTTATCATTCTAAGTTTAGGATCATTTGGAATGTTGTGGCATTTATGAGGTTAAAAATATTTAGGTAATATCACATTTTTTAGTTTATTCTTTCTCTAGTGTTTTTGTTGTTTGGGTGTGTGGGAAGTTATGCATTCTCTTTATTTGGCCTTATTCCTCTTCTATGTAGTCTCCCCATGCTTATAAGAATTTTTATGCATATTACACTATCGTGGGCTAATACAAGTCAATATAATTTTCTCTTAAAAATTATTTTTCTCCAAGAAGCCACTCAATTTTAAGGTCTAAATTTATGTAATATGGAGCTTTGACGATTATAATATAAATACCAAGCATGTGCCTTTAGGATTCTCAAGTAAACCCCTCACAAAAAATTATTAGATTAAGTTTTCCAACTTCAACTAAGTATCTCACAAATATCTCTTAGTATAACTTTTCCAACTTCAAGAAAATCCCTCAAGAAAATCTCTCAGAATAAATTTTCCTACTTCTTGTGACATAGACCTTTAAGATTCTCAAGTAAATCCCTAAAAGAAAACTATTAGAAAAAGTTTCTCTAACTTCATGTGACATGGGCCTTTGATGATTCTAAGATGAGGATTCCAAGGTTAACCTTCATAAATATAGTGGAGATTGAAATTTATGAATTTATTTGACATGGGCCTTTGAGAATTATACGAAAGCTTCCAGGATGAGGATTCCAAAGTTAACCTTCATAAATATAGTGGAGATTGATCTTTCCAAATTTATTTGATATGGGCCTTTGAGAATTCTACGAAATATTTCAAAATTTTATGGGGTTAAGGCATAAAGCTTTAGGATTTTTAAGTAAAACTACTACAATAAAGTTTGGAAAGATTGGAAGAAACTTTGACTTTAAACATGAGATGTTTTACAAAATTAGTCGTTAATTGGGTTTATTCTGAGTAATTGTGGAATGAAGCGTTATCCTCCCCACCCAGGTTCTTATTTTAAGCGACATTTTGAGATTATAATGAAAATAATTTGTAATGGCCATGTGGCATGCAAAATATAGGGTTTACCTTGTCCCATCCTTGAATGAGGTAATGTGCTTCGGATTTTACCTTGGGATAATTTACATAGAAAAAAATGTTTTACAAATTAGTCGAAAATGAAATTTTAATTTAATAATAAGAATGTGATTTTTTTAATGATGACATTTAAAGCTCAATTTTAGAATCTATATTTAATTGATAGTATTTAGAGATAGATGTACTCTTATAACTCAAGTAAAATTGATGTATACCAACTTTAGTATAAATTTGTTTTAAGTTGGAGGTTAATATTTTAATTTTTAATTTTTTCAATACTTAATAAATATACAATGAATATGGATCTATGCTAATTATGTAGTTATTTAACTAAAATAAATTAAAGAAATGATTTGTATTAACATTACATCACAAGAGATAAGTTTCATTTTAAAGGTTAGATGGTGGAATTAAATGTCCTTTTTCAAGGCATCAATTCATCAAACAATGAATTGTCAAACAATGAATTGTCAACCAGGAAAAGTCATTC